>VSMD01115309.1:0-64023 GCA_008750895.1 Mirza zaza | reverse complement strand
AGGAGGAGAAGCTTCACAGAAGAGGTATTGCAGGGGCTGGGCCTTGAAGGTGGTAGGGAGCCCTAAGCTAAGTGGGAAGGCATGAAGGATGTTCCAGACTGTGTGTTATGCAGAAGCCAGGAGGCCGGAATGTCTGTTCACACAGCAGTGATGATTTGCCAGTGTACTGTTGTGGAGCAAGGGCTTCTTCACAGACACCCTGGAGGTTTCTACAAATTCCATTAGAATGCCAAAGATATGAAGATTTAGGAGGACTTAGCAGGAAAAAAAATTTTTTTAAGATCGTGTTTACTGATATCTTAAAAAATGTTGATATCTCTAGGTTATGTATGAGCTATACATGGAAATGTTATTCAGACATCTTTAGTCTTACTAATTTTAAAGTAAAGTACATGGAAATGGGACCCTTTGATATAATTTCTACTTTGTTTCCAGAATTTAAAATTGTTCGTGCAGTGAATATTTATTGAATACTCAACTACGTATTAGACATTGGGTGACAGAAAAAGGGTGGTTGCTAAAGACAAGTGACTGAGCCCTGAGAGAGGACTGGGAAGTATGTTTGGGAAAGTTTCCTATCATACTTAGAGATAAATCCTAACTCCTTTGCATGGCCCACAAGACTCCATTAGATCTGGCACTACCCATCTGTCCAGCCTACACCCTCCAACTCTGTCTCCTTACACTTTCTCCCTTGCTATGCTCCAGCTACACTGGTCTTCTTGCTTTCCATGAAAAAGCCGAACCCATTCCCAACTTGTCATATACTTTCTGGGAGTCCTTTTCCTCCAAATCTTTGCATGGATGCCTTCTTCTCATCAATTAAGTGTCTTCTCATCAATTAAGTGTCTTCTCATGTGGCCCATCCTGAAGAGTCTATCTAAAATATCCCCCTTTTCATCACTCTGGTAATTCCTGCTCTGGTTAATTTCCTTCATAGCACCACTTTCTATCTGAAATTTTCTTATTTGTACCTATTATTTTCTGTCTCCTCTGCTGGAGTGTTGGCTTCATGAGGATATGAATGTTGTCTTTCTTGTTCACCACTGCATCTGAAGTGCCTAGCACATAAGTAGTGGGCTCAATAAATATTTGTTGAATGAATACAGGAGGAAAATGAGCATTGAGACATGAACAGCAGCAACCATTTAGCAAGATGGTTGCTGGCATGGAAACAAATCCAAAGGGAGAAGTAGGGTATTCGAGTAGTCTCCCCACAGAGGAACTAAAACCTGAAGAATGAGTTGGAATTTGGCAGATGGGAATAGGAAAATGCGGGAGCAGTGTATGTGAGGAGGACACTGGGGCTTCCAAAGACCAGTGATGTTCAGGGGCAATCCTTACCAGCTGGCTGTGTGGGGAGGGCTCAGGTATGGTCGTAGATGGGAGCTGAAGCTGGACAGGTCAACATGAATCATGCCACGAAGGGTCTTCTGAGGCTGAAAAGGAATTTAGATTTTACTTTTGAAGAATTTTGAGGCTTTTCATAACCAGGATGCTAGAAGGAATAGTCTGGGTGCTCTGTCCCTGCTTTCTCCCTTCCTTTGACTCCTCAGCCTATTGTAATTGACTTGAACCCTAATCAAGGTCCTGTTGACTTTCCGTTCTTTCCAGATCTGCTCTCTTTCTCGGTTTTTCTGGTTCTACTTCTTTTTCAAGGGGCTACTTCCCCGTCTCCTTTGCAGCCTTCTCATTAATTCTCCGGAGCTCCATTCTCCACAGTGTTCTCTTGTCGTTCTGTGTTCTCTCCCTGGGAAATTTCACACATGTCCTTGACTTCTGCTCCGATGATTCCTAAATCTTTTTTTTTTTTATTTCACATTGTTTTTCTTAAGTCCCAGATCTATATGTTCACTGTCTACTAAAAACAAAAACAAACTCTTTTCATTTGATATCTCACAGGCATATCAGATTCAGTATGTCTAAAAAGTGAATCCGTCATCTTTACCCCACCGTAATACCACTCCTAAAATTCCTGTCTTGGTGAATATATTATCAGCTACTTAGTTGCCTAAACCAGAAATCTGTGAGTCCTTTTAGACATTGTTCTTCTCTCTTATGCCCCATAGATAATCAACTGCAAGTCATTTATTTCAGTTCTACTTTACAGTTTCTCAAATATGTCTCCTTTTCACTTCTGTTGTTAAGAGTACTTTTGATAGTTATCGTCTCTCTCATCTGGATTATTGTTTCCCTGCCCCTAACACTGTCTGCTACCCCTTTCCCCTAATTCTGTCCAGCAAATCTGATTGTGTCATCCTGACCCCTCCCCAGAGATTGATGTGAGGAAGGAATCCAAACTTAATTTGCCATTAAATCCTTGCTTGCCCATGTCCCAGGTACCCCAGGTCCAGGTCTCTATCTCCAGTCCCACTTCCACACTTACGATTGTTCCTTCTTCTGAACTCCTGAACTAAACACCCATACCACTCCTGGGTACTTACTTACACTACATGCATTCTGTTGTTCTTTAACTGTTTGTGTGTATGTATTTTATGGACCAAATGAGGGGACCTTCTCCAGGGCTTGGACCATATCCTCCAGAAAGGGTAAGACAGTAGTCCTGTGGATGTAGTGTGCAGTCGATAAGTATTTATTGGGTCACTAATAAGTCTGTCTCTCTTTATATGTATTATTTATTAATACTGTCTCTTTTTTTAAAAATTGGTTTCTGAGTTTTATATTTAACTGCATGAAGACTACATTTTTCTAGTAACTTTGTGTTATGAGTTTGCTAATTAATAGGGCTTAACTTTTCATTTTCACCTAGTAAATCTGTTTTTTCATAGGTGAGGAATTCTGGCAATGTGCATGGCGGTGATAGCAACTATTTTTGGAAATATCAGCAAGAATGTGCTAAATACCATCAAATACTCTTACATTCTTCTGTCACTGGAAAGGCTTATAAATTGAAAAGTATCACAGCTTTAATTGGATTTAAAATAGGTTAATTTGATTCTTATTTTCTTAAATGGCAGCCTTTCAAGGAAAAGAGTTTTTTGTTCCATTTGAGATAAGATATTAAGAATTAATGTGTCTCATCTCCTTAGAACATGGACTTTCTTGTTTCTGACACAGGCGTTAACATGTAGAGAAGAACTCCTGACACTTCTTCTATCGCTCCTTCCATTGGTATGGAAGATACCCGTTCAAGAAGAAAAAGCAACAGGTATGTTTTTCCTTTTATCGTATCAATCATTTGTGTTGTCAGAATTGCACTGGGAAAAAAGTTTTATTGAGAAGTTAATTCTGCCTGAATGGTTTGGTACAGCTTTAGGTTCAGAACACTGTATGTTATTGCAATTTATTATATAGTAAATATGAAAAATTCTTTAGGCAAGCTCATTTTTATTCCTTTTAATAATACAAAAACCATGATGTTTCTTGAGAGATTACTTGACTATACTGATGACTAGAAAATATGTGAAGAAGCAGAACACTTATCAAAATGAGTAAATTTAGGTATGCATTGGAAAAATGGATAGTGAAAAGTTTGAAGAAAGAAATTAAAGTTTCTTTGCTTATTTTAAAGACTGCTTTTTGTTACTGGTCTATAAATGACTTTTGTAGTATTTCTTTTAGCTTTAGTTTTTTTAATGTTGCCTTTAAAGGATCAATTTGAAGTAATATTTAGTTTCAAGGCTGGGTAGAATTATTACCCGTAAGGTCAATAGATACTTTTAATTTCTGATTTTGAAAAAATTGTATATGTATATATAGAAAGAATATATGAAACTTTAAATGTTTAATGGAGAGATTACAGTTTTTTCTTGACCACTTCTGTGATATGTGACTTGTGAGATGTTTAAAGATCTCTTAGGTTTAAAAAAATCCTTCTGTATTGAATTTTAATGCTATATATATATTTTTAATAAATTTCTGACATGGGGCTCTTTTTAGGGAGGTGTCTAAGGTCTTATAATGTTTTCCCACTTATTTGTTGATTCATGAACTCTCGGCTTTTATTTCCTTCTGAATTTATAGAATTCACAAATTTTTAATCACTTAAGAAATGTGATTAATGCTTTTTTGGGGAAGTTGTCTTCATTGTTTCATTGTCTGAATATTTTGCTTGGGTAGAATTTGTCAGATTCATTTTGATTTCCCCTGTTCTCATCAGGTTTGTTTTCCCTCTCTTAGTTAAAGCTAGGAAAGCACATATCTTTTTTTTTTTTTGAGACAGTCTCACTCTGTTGCCCTGGCTAGAGTGGTATCATCGTAGCTCACCACAATCTCAGACTCCTGGGCTCAAGTGATCTTCCTGCCTCAGCCTCCTGAGTGGCTGAGACACATCACCATGCCTGGATCACTTTTCTGTTTTTTGTAGAGACAGGGTCTTGCTCTTGCTCAGTCTGGTCTTGAATTCCTGGGCTCAAGCTATCTTCCTGCCTTGGCCTCCCAGAGTGCTAGAATAATAGGTGTGAGCCACTGTGTCCAGTCCACAAATCTTTTATTTAACAGATTTTAATTTATTCATTCTAAATTGCAACTGTATTTTTATATAGATCTTATTACATATTATTGCAAAGGGAAAGCCAATTTAATTATTTTCAGTTAGTAAGGAAAATTTGATCATTTCTTCAAGAAATAGTTATTCTGTGTTGACCACATGCCAGGCCCTGCACTCTAGGCACTGAGAATGAAACACTGGTGTCTATTCTCAAGTGAGACACTTGAGAAATAATTTGAGTGAAGAATTCTTTTAACCTCAATTTTGGAGAACATTTGGTATATAGTATATGATTTTGAAATAATTTTGGAAAAATCTTATAGTTCCTAAGTTATATCAGGGCTATAAACTAAATGGTATTTTTGATAATATAACATGCACCTGTATCTTAGTGACTTTATTGGAAGAGATTTATAAAATGGTCTGAATAGCAGCACTAAATACCAGATAATCTAAAGAGTTTCTTATGTTGAAGGTGGAATGTAATATATGGTTTTAAGTCAGATTTACTTTCTTAATTCTGTTCTCCTTTGTTGTTTTTAAAATCAATTTGTATCCTTTGAACTAATGCTAACTGGTGTTTAGAGTAAGGGTAAGTATGGGAAGAAGTAACCCAGAGGCATAACATAACTGAAGGAAATCAGCCCTGCAGCAGAAGTGTACTGAGGATAAACTCCTAAAGTGGGAGATAAATAAGAATAATCTAAATAAGGTCATCACCTATACAAATGGATTTTTTAAACATATTGATGTATTCTAAGTCTTCTTTCCTCCATTAGATTTTAATCTGCCGTTCTCAGCTGATATAATCCTGACCAAAGAAAAGAACACAACTTCACAAAGATCCACTCAGGAAAAATTACATTTAGAAGGGAGTGCCCCGTCTGGTCAGGTTTCTGCAAAAGTAAACACTTTTCGAAAAAGCAGAAGACAGCGTAAAATTACCCATCGCTATTCTATAAGAGATGCAAGAAAAACACAGCTCTCCACTTCAGATTCAGAAGCCAATTCAGATGAAAAAAGCATAGCAATGAATAAGCATAGAAGGTCCCATCTGCTACAGCATTTTGTAACACAGTCTCCTAAAGACCACCTTACAGTTAAACTTGACCACTTAGCAACCAAAGAACAGACTCCTCCTGATACTATGGCTTTGGAACATTCCAGAGAGATTATTCTAAGACAGGAGTCAAACACTGACATTTTAAGTGAGCCAGCTGCCTTGTCTGTTATCAGTAACATGAACAATTCTCCATTTGACTTATGTCATGTTTTGTTATCTCTATTAGAAAAAGTTTGTAAATTTGACATTAGCTTAAATCATACTTCTGCTCTAGCAGCTAGTGTAGTGCCCACACTGACTGAATTCTTGGCAGGCTTTGGAGAATGCTGCAATTTAAGCGACAACTTGGAGAATCAAGTGGTTTCTACAGGTTGGACTGAAGAACCAGTGGCTTTGATTCAACGAATGCTCTTTCGAACAGTGTTGCATCTGATGTCAGTAGATGTTAATACTGCAGAGACGATGCCAGAAAGTCTTAGAAAAAATTTAACTGAATTGCTTCGGGCAGCTTTAAAAATTAGAACTTGTCTAGAAAAGCAGCCTGACCCTTTTGCACCAAGGCAAAAGAAAACATTACAGGAGATTCAGGAAGATTTTGTGTTTTCAAAGTATCGTCATAGAGCCCTTCTTTTACCTGAGCTTCTGGAAGGAGTTCTGCAGATCCTCATCTGTTGTCTTCAAAGTGCAGCTTCAAATCCCTTCTACTTCAGTCAAGCCATGGATTTGGTTCAAGAATTCATTCAGCATTATGGATTTAATTTATTTGAAATAGCAGTTCTTCAAATGGAATGGCTGGTTTTAAGAGACGGAGTTCCTCCTGAGGCCTCAGAACATTTGAAATCACTCATAAATAGTGTGATGAAAATAATGAGCACTGTCAAAAAAGTAAAATCTGAGCAACTTCATCACTCAATGTGTACAAGAAAAAGGCACAGACGCTGTGAATATTCTCACTTTATGCATCATCACCGAGATCTCTCAGGTCTTTTGGTTTCAGCTTTTAAAAACCAGGTTTCCAAAAACCCATTTGAAGAGACTGCAGATGGGGATGTTTATTATCCTGAGCGCTGCTGTTGTATTGCAGTGTGTGCTCATCAGTGCTTGCGCTTACTGCAGCAGGCTTCCTCAAGCAGCACTTGTGTCCAGATTCTTTCAGGTGTTCATAACATTGGAATATGCTGTTGTATGGATCCTAAATCTGTGATCATTCCTTTGCTCCATGCATTTAAGTTGCCAACACTGAAAAATTTTCAGCAGCATATATTGAATATCCTTAACAAACTTATTTTGGATCAGTTAGGAGGAGCAGAGATATCAGAAAAAATTAAAAAAGCAGCTTGCAACATTTGTACTGTTGACTCTGACCAACTAGCCAAGTTAGAAGAGACACTTCAGGGAAACTCATGTGATACTGAAGCCTCCTCAAGTTTATCTAGTCCTTTGAATAGATTTCAAGGGATCCTGCCTAGCAGTGGATTTGAAGATTTGTTGTGGAAATGGGATGCCTTAAAGGCTTATCAGAACTTTGTTTTTGAAGAAGACAGATTACAGAGTGTACAAATTGCAAATCATATTTGCAATTTAATTCAGAAAGGCAATGTAATTGTTCAGTGGAAACTGTATAATTACATATTTAATCCTGTGCTCCAAAGAGGAGTTGAATTAGCACATCATTGTCAACAGCTAAGCACTACTTCAGCTCAAACTCATACATGTTGCCATCATAACCAATGTTTGCCTCAGGAAGTGCTTCAGATTTATTTAAAAACTCTACCTATGCTGCTTAAATCCAGGTTTGTATGTATATGTGTGTGTATAGATTATGTTTTCACATTTTGTACTTTTGAATGAGTGATAAAGTATACGCATTTGAACTTCTAACCCTGATATTTCCAAGGCTTCATCTGTAGTATAATTGTATTTATTCTTTCCTAGGATTTAATTTGAATTTGTCAGCAAAAAAAGTTCCCTCCCATGTGAGATTTGTTTTAACCATTTATTTGTGTGTGTATGTGTTTTGTGTTGTGTTTTTTTTTTTTTTTTTTTTTTTTTTTTTTGAGACAGAGTCTCACTCTTGCCCTGACTAGAGTGCTGTGGAGTCAGCCTCGCTCACAGCAACCTCAAACTCCTGGACTCAAGCAACCCTCCTGCCTCAGCCTTCCAAGTAGCTGGGACTACAGGCATAAGTCACCATGCTCAGCTAATTTTTTGTTTCTACTTTTAGTTGACTGGCTAATTTTTTTTCTATTTTTAGTAGAGATGGGATCTCGCTCTTGCTCAGGCTGGTCGGCTGGTCTTGAACTCCTGACCTTGAGCGATCCTCCCTCCTTGGCCTCCCAGAGTGCTAGGATTATAGGTGTGAGCCACTGTGCCCAGTCTATGTATGTGTTTTTACTGGGGTGCTTCCAGGGAGGAGGATAGAGCCATTGATTTTACTGTCTTAGTGAAAAAGTAAAGTTTTAAGTATACTTCTGAGAAAAAAATGGATGCAACACAGATATTTAAAAACAGGGCAAGTTTAAATTAATTTTATATTTACTTGATAGAATATAGGTAGTCATTAAAATGTTTACAAAGGTCATGTTGGAACATGAGAAAAAGCTTATACTATTTTATGGGTAAAATATACAAAATTAAAATAATATTCACTTATTTATAACTATGTAAAATATGCATATACATAAAATGATAATTATTGAGACAGTGGCATTAGTGGGATTATTTTTAAATAGCATATTTACATTGATTACCTAAGTAATACATGTAGAAAAATTAGAAAATACAGATGAGCAAAAAGAAGAAAACTAAAATTACTTTTTTATTCCACCAATAAGTTTTCCAGATTTTGTCATTGTCAAGACTGGTACATTTAAAAAATAATTTTATAAGTAAACTTGCTTTTGTTGGGTAGACTGACTTTTCAAATTCATGTATATATAATTTTAAAAACATAAAAAATATACCCAATTGTTATTATCTTCATTTGTGGCTTTTTTTGTTCATGTTAGTACAACTACTTTAAAACTAATATTGATATGGTCATTGCCTTACAATTATTTTTTTAAATTTCTGACATTCTGGCATTAAATAGAACTGACTTTGATTTGAAAGTTTTGTAACTCCTTGGCTTATTTGTGGACAAACTGGATCTTTGTAAAGTAAGGGCAGAGAATCACTGAGCTGATTTATATTAAAGTTATTGCTAGAATTCTAATGATCTACACACTTGAGTCTCACTGAAGACAGGGCTAAAACCTTTCTTTAATGTTTGTATCATTGACTCAGATCAACTAGCCAAATTAGAAGAGATGCTACAGGGAAACTCATATGATACTGAACATTCTGAAGAAGATTTTTGGCTCTGTAGTTTGGTTTTTTCTCTTTATGAGAAAAATTTGCAGATTTAAAGCAAATAAAAGTCTTAAATGAACCATCAGACTGACAAATGAACAAACCAATGCCTTCTTGCCCTCATGATGTCTACCTCAAGTGTGGTGGTGGTTGTGGTATTTAGAATTTATGTAAAATTTGCCATTTGGAGAAAAATATTCTTACCTAAATTACTTCATTTAATTTGGGACACAGATAATCTTTGCTTTTAAAATACTGCAGGAGCCACATGTGCATTGTTTTAGAAGGGTGTAAGAATAATTAGAAAGTAACTTGAGGTCCTGGACATACTTAAGAACTTTAGCTAGATAACTGATGAATCAAACTAGGTAGTATATACCACATGAAGCAATGGCATATTACATACTGTATGTACCTATTTACAAATGTTTCTATATGTAAAATCTTATATGTTTTTTTCCCCCACAGGGTAATAAGAGATTTGTTTTTAAGTTGTAATGGAGTGAATCAAATAATCGAATTAAATTACTTAAATGGTATTCGAAATCATTCCCTAAAAGCATTTGAAACTCTGATAATCAGCCTAGGGGAACAACAGAAAGATGCTTCAGTTCCAGGTATTGATGGCATAGACATTGAACAGAAGGAGCTGTCCTCTGTAAATGTAGGTACTGCTTTTCATAACCAGCAAGCTTATTCAGATTCTTCTCAGAGCCTCAGCAAATTTTATGCCAACCTCAAAGAAGCTTATCCTAAGAAACGGAAGACAGTTAACCAGGATGTTCATATCAACACAATAAACCTATTCCTCTGTGTAGCATTTTTATGTGTGAGTAAAGAAGCAGAGTCTGATAGGGAGTTGGCTAATGATTCAGAAGATACTTCTGGCTATGACAGCACAGCCAGTGAGTCTTTAAGTCATATACTGCCTTGTTTATCTCTTGAGAGCCTTGTCTTGCCTTCTCCTGAACACATGCACCAAGCAGCAGACATTTGGTCTATGTGTCGTTGGATCTACATGTTGAGTTCAGTCTTCCAGAAACAGTTTTACAGGCTTGGTGGTTTCCGAGTATGCCATAAATTAATATTTATGATAATACAGAACCTATTCAGAAGTCATGAAGAGGAGCAAGGAAAAAAGGAGGCAGATACAAATGTAAATGAAAACCAAGATTTAAACACAACTTCTCAACCTGAGATAACTATGAAGGAAGATTTATCATCTTTGACTGTAAAAAGTGACTCCACGTCCTCAGAAATGAGTAGTCTAAAAAAGAGTGCTGACAGTTTAGTTACATTAGAGTCACAGTATATTTCTTCCATAAATGTGGAACAGATTTCTGCTACTGAAGCTACTCCTAAGGAAGCAAAGATTACAAGTCAAGAAAGTGAGACCTCACTTCACAGCATACGACTTTTAGAAGCCCTTCTGGCTATTTGTCTTCATAGCGCCAGAACTAGTCAACAAAAAGTGGAATTGGAGTTACCTCATCAGGTAATCCCTTGTCCTTAGTCCAGCTCTTGTGTAACACACACACACACACACACACACACACTTATATATTTAAAGTTCTAAGTTAATACTATTCTAGTTTTGTTTTTCCAAAGATTTTACATTTTGAGATGCTCCTATATACTTAGCACAGTACTAGGTACTGTGGAGTATACAAAGGAGCATGTCACCTAGTTCTCACCCTAAAGAAGCTTAGGATTTAGTTTGGAATGCAAAGCCCCATGTGAAAAAGTATATGCATTAAGTGTCAGATGAATAATAATGGATATTGTATTTCAAAGTTCTCAATTTTGGTGTGATGCTGTTGGGTACCCTGCCCAGATCCACTTTACCAAACTGATGCGCCTATTGCCATCCGGCTCGTCAGCACCTGTCTTCCAAGGATTGCCCTTGGCTGACAGGAGGCGCCCTGCCTAAGATGCCTGGAAAGGGTGCTCATAACTAATCGCTAATGGATGTGACTCTGGGGTGAGGATAGTCTCCGTGGTACAGTTCAGGCTCCAGAGCTTCCCAGGAGACTAGGCTGGGACCAGACTTTTCCTGAACCCACATCTTTGTCCAGATTTTCCCACTGATTTCTTCTGCTTCCCTCACACCCTTACAAATTTTCTCCTGAGAGGACTTCTTAACAAAAAGGGAATCCAGGGACCTTGGAATGTGACAGACCTGTTTCTTCTTGTTCTTACTAACTCACCCCTAACTGTTCTGTCAGCCAACAGGCTCTTCTTACTCCAGTTCCAACCTCTGTATTGCTTCATATCTTAAACTCTCGATGCTTCTAAATTGCTCACAATTAAAATCTACACTCTTTACCATAGCATTCAAAATCCTTCACAGTCTTGCTTTTATTTGTTTGCTTAGCCTCTTTTCTTGCCATTTCTCACTATACTGTAATCAAAATCAGTAAAGTGCTTGATAAATAAAAATGTTACTAATTTTAATGGTTAGGATATTTATATAAGAGATAGATATTTACACAGTCACTTTTATATCAACTATAAATAGACTAGCTTTCTACTTGTTAAGTAAATATTAATTTGTCATTTGTCTTCTTACTGTTTAGTTTTTGAAAAGCATGTTATTAATATTCTTACTGCCTTTTATTTTACCTTAGAACTTGACTGTGGAAAATATATTGTTTGAAATGAGGGACCACCTTTCCCAGTCAAAGGTGATTGAAACAGAATTAGCAAAACCTTTATTTGATGCCCTGCTTCGGGTTGCCCTGGGAAGTCATTCAGCAGATTTTGAACATAATGATGCTATGACTGAGAAGGTATGAATAATATACAGCTGCGTTATTTGGGTATGTCTAGCAGAGGCAGAAGTGTAGGGGATGGGACTAGGACACTGATGAATGTGGTTAAACATATGGACCAGGATTTGATCAGGTGAGTTTGATGGATCATATTTTCATTATCTGTGATGGGGACAGTATTTCATCACTACCCTATCTCATAAAAAACAGGAGGGCAATATGATAGGTTTTTCTTTACGTAATCTGGAAATTTACTAAGCATTACTCCCTTTTAAGGTAGAAATGTATTATTAGATTTGATAAGTCTTATGTACATCTGATAGTTTATTAAATGATAATTCAGAGATGGTGCTGATTTAGCTATCATCTCTGGTCCTGTATTCTTGATACAGTTAATATTTCCAGAACTTTCTACTCACTTTAATTTTAAATCACTCAACATAAACATGTCTAGAATATAGCCATCACAGTGTTTCAGTTGTTTGTGTTAACATTTTTATCCTAAAAGAACTATTTTAGTTTTTTTCCTAAAACTTTGTGATGCATATTTAATTCATTTCCCTCTCATTGCATGTTTTTCTTTTACCTTTAGTTGTCATCTATCCTTTATTTTTATATAAATTCTCGTTTGACTCCTTGGATTAGCTATATATATGATGTTTATAATCTCTTGCCATAATATTTTATGTAACCATTTGTCATAACTTAAAAATTTAGTGAAATAGCTATTAACGCCTTCTCGTTGTATTGCTGAATCAACTGGTTAACTGTAAAATGTTAAAATACATATTTTATTCTACCTTTTATTGATGTTGCAGTGATCAGGTACTTTGAGCTTTTTTAAAATGAAAATATTTTCTAGAATCAAAGTATTAGTAGCATTTTTGTAAGAAAAGGAAAATTTCTTGCTATAAGGAGTTAAACATAAAGTTAATGCTGGAACTCTTGATTTCTGAGATGGTTGTATGTAGACAATTGCATTCTGAAGTCTTTAAATTAATCCTGTTGAAAAACCATCATGTATCCTCTAGTTATCTAATTTATGAAATATTTTATTTATAAAATCCCTAGGAAAAAAGTCTTTTCCTATTAACAAATTTATAAAAATAATATATATGAGGGATCTTCAAAAAGTTCATCGAAAATGTGTATTGTAAAAAAACTATGCATGGACTTCAAAATTTTTTGCACCAAAATAAACTCTTACTAAGTTGCTATAATGTTTCTGAAAATGATCTAGTTTGAGGCACTAAGAAGCTTAAAGACATCAGTTTGAAAAGAGCCCCTATCAGAACAACATGAATCCTGCTAAAATTGAAGCAAGAACAAACATCAAGTTTATGGTGAAGCTTGCATGGAAGAATGGTGAAATCATTGATGCTTTACAGAAAGTTTGTGTGGACAATGCCCCAGAGAAATCAGTAGTTTACAAATGGATAACTTGTTTTAAGAAAAGACAAGATGATGTTGAAGATGAAGCCTGCCACAGAAACCATCCACATCAATTTGTGAGGAAAAGCTTTGTCTTCTTTGTGCACTAATTGAAAAGGACCAGTAATAAACAGCAGAAACAATAGCCAACAGTGTAGACATCTCAGATGGTTCAGTTTACACAATTCTGACTTAAAAATAAAGTCGAGCAAACTTTCTGCTCAATGAATGTTAAAACTATTATACCCAGATCAGCTGCAGACAAAAGCAGAGCTTTCAGTGAAAATTTTAAACAAGTGGCATCAAGATCCTGAAGCATTTCCATGAAGAATTGTCCCAGGGAAGGAAACGTGTCTTCACCAGAACAATCCTGAAGACAAAGCACAATCAAAGCAAATGGCTAACAAAGGCAAAGGTCATGGCAACAGTTTTTTGGGATGCTCACGTCATTTTGCTTATTGTCTTTCTGAAGAGCCAAAGAACAATAATGTCTGCTAATTGTGAAAGTGTTTTGAAAAGGTTAGCCAAACCTTTAGCAGAAAAACACTTGGGAAAGCTTCACCACAGAATCCTCCTCTATCATGACAACACTCCTGCTCATTTCTCTCATCAAACAAAGACAATTTTGCAAGAGTTTTGATGAGAAATCATTAGGCACCCTCCTTATAGTCCTGATTTGGCTCCTTCAGACTTCTTTTTGTTTCCTATTCTTAAAAAATATATAAAGGGCACCCATTTTTTTTCCAGTTAATAATGTAAAAAAGACTGTATTGACATGGTTAAATTCCTAGATCCTTAGTTCTTTAGGGATGGACTAACTGGCTGGTATCATCACTTATAAAAGTGTCTTGAACTTGGAACATATATTAAGAAGTAAAGTTTATGATTTTGATTTTTATCTTTTCATTTTTCCAAAGAATTTTTGAAGTCTTCTCATGTTTATTAGCATTAAGTTATGTGAAGTATAATTTCACTTCATTGTGGTTTTTAGTGATTTCCTATTGTAAACTGGAATGAAGTTTCTTAAATAGATTTATTTTTCAATAAAACTGAAATAACCTATAGCTTTCTCTGTTAGAAACTTTCTTTTTTGAGATAAGTTGTCTGAGAGTTTCTGAGAAATTTTGCTGAGTAAATTTCATAATTTATAATGATTAATGTTGATTACTATGGTTTTTTTCTTCAAGAAAATATTGAAGCTGTCCTTAATATGACTTTGAGTAATAAATATTCTATTACTAAAAGTGAGCAAAAGTTACAACTATTATTTTTGAATTACATTGATCTTACAGAGTCATCAATCTGAGGAAGAACTGTCGTCCCAGCCTGGTGATTTTTCAGAAGAAGCTGAGGATTCTCAGTGTTGTAGTTTTAAACTTTTAGTTGAAGAAGAAGGCTATGAAGCAGATAGTGAAAGTAATCCTGAGGGTGGCGAAACCTGGGATGATGGTAAAATATCACTGAAGCGCTTATGATTAGATCTGCAAGACACATTGTTAAATAGCAAAGTGGTTCATAATAATACTACTTTAGGATTTTGTATTGCCTTACAATTTAAAAAGTGTTACATTATCTTATTTGATCTTCACAACAAATTCTAGCATTTGTATATGCAATTATGAGATATATTTTGTTATCATGAACATTTTCTGAATGCCTCAGAACATGGGGTAAAAGAAAAATTCCCTACTTTCATATATATTCTAGTGTGAAAGACAAACAATAAATACCAGAAATAAATAGTCTGAAGAAAATAAAACCAGGTGACATAATAGTAATAGTGATCAGGTGGTGAGTGAAGTCTTTTCTGAAGAGGCAATGTTTACATTGAGGCCTAAATAAAAACAAGCTAGCCAGATAAACAGTGGCAGGAAGAGCATTTCAGGCAGTTTGTTATAAAGACTAAGTAATATAGGGAATGCAGAACATCTTTCTGTGACATCCAAGGATGCTGCAGCATAGATTTCTTCTTAGTTTACCACAGCTCACCTTGACTGTAGGATGGAACTGCATTGCATGCGATCCTTTCTTTGTCTCTGGGTTTAAAACTTGAGTAGAATAGAAGAGATGGATTGATTAGAACCAAGATATTTCTGGGAAGACTCCATCTTATTATATGCTGATTTTTTGAATGTCCCAGTACTATTAATCTTTACTGAGTTTACAGTAGTTTATCTTCCTTACAGTTGATTTTCTCTTCCCCATTCAGTAAATGGAAATAATCACTGATATCTTAAAGTGCTTAATGGACCCATGGCTGTTGCTTTTTGCAAAGCTATCGGCTTAATGGTGATTTTCTTATAGTACAATTTTATCATAATACAGATTTAATTTTATAATTGTGGATTTCCTCTTTTTTATGTTTTATGTTTGCTAAGCAGATCTCAATAAGTTTATAAATTTCTTAACTATATAAACTTCTTTTAAGAATATAGCAGTCTTAAAAGATATTAATCAAATTTTCCAAAATGCAATATTCAGTAAAACAGGGTCTGTTTCTCACTTATGAAGAAGACAAAGTTGAGAATTCATCCAACCAATAGCCAAGCTTACTGTTTTCAAGCAATATGGACAGGCACATTGAACTACACAGTGATTTAGGTCTTTTGAGGTCAGAAAGTTTGGGACAGTTTTTTTCCCCAGTCACTTTAGGAGGGATGCGTTAAATCTGTATCCCATGTCTATAAAAATTACTGTTGCTAATATTTGTAGCTCTGGTGAAGATCAAAATTACTTTTTAGGCTACTTATTAATCTTCAAAATATCCATAAGGCTTGATTATTCAGATTACATATTGTAATCAAATGTCATGTTGTAAAAAAAAGGCTTTGTGAGCATCTTGTAGATAGCCCTTTGCCACTAGATTTTCTAAAATGATGAATAAAGTATAAAATATTTAGTGGTTAGGGAATAAAAATAATTTTTTCTTTTTCCCTTCCCAGGGGTAGACATAAAGTCTGAAACAGAAGGTTTTAGTGCATCAAGCAGTCCAAATGTCTTACCTGAAAACCTCACTCAAGGAGAAATAATATATCCTGAGATTTGTATTCTGGAATTAAATTTGCTTTCTGCTAGTAAAGCCAAACTTGATGTGCTTGCCCATGTATTTGAGAGTTTTTTGAAAATTATTAGGCAGAAAGAAAAGAATATTTTTCTGCTCATGCAACAGGTAAAAAATGTACTTAGTTAACTGTGATCAATATTTATCAGACTTATGCCCTAAAAACACATCTCCTTATGTATAACTCAACTTGTCTGAAAATTGAGATGATTGACTACTAATCTTTTATAGTACTTTAGGTGTGTTTTTACCTACAAATGGCTTTCCAAAATCTTTTAATTCTATAATTCTCTAAAGTAGTATGAAAAATTAATGTTGGCTAGCCAGTAATGAATTCTCATATGTTTCTGAGAATGGGTAATATTTTTAAAATTGCATGTAATTTTAGTATGTGCCTATTGTTTTAGAAAATCAGAAACAGTATAAAAAAATAAAAATTATGTATAATCCTACACATAATATTCTTTTCAGTTATTTTAAAATACTTACATATTTATACAGTAGACCCCCCCATCAAATAATTTATTATGACATTACAATTCCTTCATGCTTCTGTAAGGGTAAGAAATTTAATTTCTTATGTTTTGTTTTTTAATCTTCAGGGAACTGTGAAAAATCTTTTAGGAGGGTTCTTGAGTATTTTATCACAGGCTGATTCTGATTTTCAAGGTGAGTTGAAACTGTTAGTTTTATTTTTGGGGGGGGTTGTTTAAGCCACTTGATCGAGGGGAACTGGGGACAGGGGACAAAAAAGGATGTAGAACGAGATCTGTCTTAGGCCCAGCTGAGACCTCTCAGCCTTTGCAGACACAGAAAAGAAAACTGTTAATTTTAGACAAGAGTTTTGCAATTATTTTATGTGAAGAGTTGCTTATGATGGTTTCCATTGGCATGGTGCCCTGTGATTTCAAAAGTATCTTTATATGTAATTATCTCATTTGTTTCTCAGATCCACCCAATGAAATAAACATGGTGTAAGTATCTTTATACAGAGGAAAATCTAGATTCCAAGGGATTGAGTTGTTTGGGTACATACATATAGAAGTGGCATTGCCAGGACCATAACCCAGTCTAAACAGTGTGTTGGTGCTGTATCTAATTGATTGTCTACTCTCTACTTAGTACTTACCCAGACATTTGACAAATTCACAATAAATATATAATATGCTTTCTAACCACAAGAAACCTAAATTCTATTTAGAAAATTAAAGCTAACATACATGAAACACTGATTTGGGTTTTTCTGATGTTTCTCTGTGATTAAATTCAGGTTGTATTAATATATTTTTGGTAGGAATGCTCAGAAGTGATATTGGGTCTTATTACTGGTGATATTAACTTTGATCACATGGTTAAGATGGTATCTGCCAGGTTTCTCCATTTTAAAGTTACTATTTTCCCTTTATAATTAATAAGTATCTCATGGAGACATAACTTGAGACTATGTAAATATCCTTTTTCTTGTCATACTTTAACTCACTAATTTTAACATCCATGGATGATTCTTGACTGAAACAGTTAATACTGTGTGATATTTACCAAATGGTGATTTTCTATTTTCTTTATTTCTTCTGTGTTTATTAATTTAGATTGTACTGTAAGGAAAGCTTTCTTTTCTCCTCCATTCACATATTTAGTGTATGGGTATATTTTTATTTATTGTGCTGTTCTATTTATTGTGTGAACCCTTGTGATCTGAAGACTTATTTCCATCTTTGCTCTGAGAATTCTATTCCATTATTGTTTACTAACAGCTTTATTGAGATATAATTCCCATACCATACAACTCACCTATTTAAAGTGATTAATTCAGTATTTTTTAGTGTATTTACAGAATCGTGCAACTATCACCATAATCAACTTTAGAACATTTTCATCACCCCTAAAAGAAACCCTGTACTCTTTAGCAGTTACTCCCTATTTCCCCTTAACCCTGCCCACACATATCCCCCTGCCCTTGGCCATCACTAATCTACTTTCTGTCGCTACAGATTTGCCTATTCTGGATATTTCATGTAAATGAAATGTATGTTCTTTTGTGATTGGTTTCTTTCTCATAGCATGTTTTAAGTGTTCATTTATGTTGTAATGTGTTTTAGCACTTAAATTTTTTTTATTATTTCTTTCATTTTACTTTTTATTTGAATGGATTACTTTTTAGTTTTTCTTAAATAGTCTTTAGTTTTGAGAATAGCTTTAGGTTTACAGAGAAATTGAACAGATAATATAGAGAGTTCCCACATTATGCCCCTCTTTGCAGTTTCCTCATTACTAACATCTAAGTTTTTATGATATATGTGTTATAATTAATCAGCCTATAGTGATATTATTATTAGCTAAAGTCTATAGTTTATTCAAATTTCCACAAGAATCCTATCTAAGATACCACATTACAGTTAGTTGGCATAACTCCTTAGGCACCTCTTAAGCTGTGACAATTTCTCAGACTTTCCTTGTTTTTGACCACCTTGACAGTTTTGAGATGTACTGGTCAGGTATATTAAAGAATGCCCCTCTATTGGAGTTTATCTGATATTTTTCTCATTGTGCTATCTCATTGTAATTTTGATTTCCATTTCCCTAAAAATTGCTGATTTGAGCATCTTTTCATGTGCTTATTGGCCATTTGTGTATCTTGTTTGAAGAAATGTCTTTTCAAGCTTTTTGCTTATTTTTGAATTGGGTTCTTTTTTTGTTGAGTTTTAGGAGTTCTCTGTATATTCTAGATATTAATTCCTTATCAGATATGTGATTTGCTAATATTTTTCTTACATTCTGTGGTTGGCCTTTTTACTCTGTTGATAGTATAATTTGATATGCAGAAGTTTTTCATTTTGAACTCCAATTTGTCTATTTTTTTCCTTTGGTTTCTTTACCTTTGCTGTCATATCCAAGAAATCATTGATAAATTCGATGTTATGCAAATCCTAAGTTTCCTTCTAAGAGTTTTATATTTTTATCTCTTACATTTAGGTCCTCAATCCATTTTGAGTTAATTTTTTATATCATGTTAGTTAAAGATCCAGCTTTATTCTTTTCCATGTGGATATCTAATTTTCCTAGCACCATTTGTTGAAAAGATTGTCCTTTTCCCCCATTAATTGGTCTTGCACCTTTATCAAAAATCATGATTACACTGGGGATATGGACTTTTGGGAGGACAATCATAGAAGTAAAGTACCATTTTTATTACATCATATGAAGGGTACATACTGTCAACATGATTTATGACTGTGATGTTGACCTTGATCACTTGTATTAAGTAGCGTTTGTTTGTCTGGCTTTTCCACTGTAAAGTTGCTTTTCCTTTTCCTCCCTTGTTTTTTTTTTTGGCTGAATAACATTCCATGGTTTGGATATACCACATTTTATTTATTCATTCATCAGTTGATAGACAATTGGACTGTTCCATTTTTTGCTATTATCAGTAATACTGATATGAACATTTACAAGATTTAGTGTAAATTTATTTTTTCATTTCTCTTGGGTCATTTATTTTGGGTCATATGGTAACTCTGTGTTTAACCATTTGAGGAACTGACAGACTATTTTCCACAATGGCTGCACCATCTTACATTCTTACCATCAGTGTATAAGAGTTCTAATTGATTCACATCCTTGCCAACACTTGTTATTATCTGTCTTTTTTATTATATCCATCTTAGTGGTTATGAAGTGGTATTACATTGTTGTTTTGATTTGTGTTTCCCTGAATACTAATAATGTTAAGCATATTTTCATGTGTTTCAGAGTCCTTTTTGTGCTGCTATAACAGAATACCACAGACTGGATAATTTATAAGGAACAGAAATTTATTTTCTCCTAATTCTAGTGGCTAGGAGTCCAAGATCAAGGTGCTGGCATCTGGCAAGGGCCTTCTTGCTGCATCTTCACATGGCTGAGGTGAAAGGGCAAAGAGGCCAAAAGGGGCTGAATTCTCCCTCCAATAAGGATATTAATCCCACTCATGGGGGCAGAGTCTTATCACTTCCTAAAGGTCCCTCCTCCTAACACCACCACAACAGTAACCAATATTCAACATGTGTTTTAGAGGAGATGAACATTCACACCACAGCAATGTGCTCATTGACTATTTGTATATCTTCCTTGGATTTCTTTGGAGAAATGTACAAATCCTTTACCCATTTTTAAATTGAGTGATTTGTGCTTTTATTATTGTAGTAAGAGTTTTTAATATATTTTAGATGCAAGTCTCTTATTAGATATGTGATTTTCTCCCATTCTTTGAGTTGGCTTTTCACTTTATTAATGGTTTACTTTGAAGTACAATTTTTTTTTATTTTGATAAAGTCAAATGTATTTATTTTTGCTTTTGTTGCTTTGCTTTTAGTGTCATATGGGAAGGTCACAAACATTTATTATTTTTTTATAAGCCATATGCTATTGTATTAATCATTTGATATATTATAAAATATATACAAAATAGAAATTACAGAGGGAAAGATTAATATTTTAACATGCATTTTGTTTATTAATGATGTTAAAGAGATTTTTTTCCTCATAGGCACTGATCGAAAATGCTTTGGTAATTTTGAAAATCTAGTAAAACACTTTGTATAAAATTAAAGTTTGATTCTAAGTTCAGTTTATTTAAATAATTGGTTTTAACAGCTATTGTAGGTGAAAAAGATACCTCATAATTAAGATTATCTCCAAACTGAAGAAATACTGTCAACTGTGCTTACTAGATCATGGTACTAATATTTCAGTCACATCCAAAAATTCTCTCAGTGTTTTTATTGAAATCAATCTGTAAAATTTCATATTTCCTAATGCCAATTGCTATTTTAAACTAATCAAAAAATGCTGCCTTTTATTATTTTCAACAAGTATATTGAATAACCATGGGAACATTCATATAGAAGATCTTTAAATATGTTAGGAAATTTTGTTTCTAAATTTGAAAATATGAGGGTTTTTTTTTATAGGTGACATACTTTTCAGCAAAAAATCACTTACTGGAAACATATCTATGAAACATACCAAAAATTCTCACTCCATAGCACAAGTTTCTTTCAAAAACTCAGTAACTTCCCCATTCACTATTAAAATGCTATTATACTTTGAAGGGTCAGGTTTTTTTTCCTTAATATTTGCCTGAAACCAATTTTCACATATTTAAAAAAATTTTGTAACATGAAAAGTGTGTAGCTTATGTCTGAGTTCAACTCTAATGTATTAATATTCATGTCAGAGTAGCCAGTGCATTTTTAAATAATACATGTGATCTTCAAAGTCACACCACTTCTCAAAATACAACATTTTAAATATTATTTTTAAAGATTTTCATTTTTTAAAAATAATTATATTGACATAATAAAGCATATTGGACACAGTTCCACCAGCAGTGTAGGAGTGTTCCTATCTTTCCACATTCATGCCAACATTTATTGTTTTGGGACTTGTTAATAAAGACCATTCTAACTGGAGATAAGTGATATCTCATTGTGGTTTTGCTTTGCATTTCCCTGATGGTAAAAGATGTTGAGCATTTTTTCATATGTTTGTTGGTCATTATTCTGTCTTCTTTTGGAAAGTTTCTGTTCGTGTCCTTTGCCCATTTTTTGATAGGGTTGTTTGATTTTTCCTTGCAGTTTTTCCTGAGTTCTAAATAGATTGTAGTTATCAGCCCTTTATTGGACATGTAGCTTGCAAAAATTTTCTCCCGTTCTGTAGGTTGTCTGTTTGCTCTTGTGACAGTTTCTTTGGCTGTGCAGAAGCCTTTTAATTTGATCAGGTCCCATTTATTTATTTTTGTTGCTGCTGTGATTGCCTTTGGGGTCTTCTTCATAAATTCTTTGCCGAGGCCAATGTCTAGAAGAGTATTTCCAACAGTTTCCTCTAGAATTCTAATAGTTTTACACCTTAGGTTTAAGTCTGTTACCCAGTGTGAGTTGATTTTTGTGAGAGGTGAAAGGTGTGAATCCTGTTTCAGTCTTCTATATGTGGCTATCTGGTTTTCCCAGCACCATTTATTGAGTAAGGATTCTTTTCCCCAGTGTATGTTTTTGTCTGCTTTGTCAAAGATTAGATGGCTATAAGAGGATGGTTTTATATCTGGGTTCTCTGTTCTGTCTCACTGGTCAATGTCCCTGTTCTTGTGCCAATACCAAGCTGTTTTAATTACTGTAGCCTTGTGGTATAGTTTGAAGTCAGATAAATTGATACTTCCCATTTTTTTTTTTTATTGCCTAGGATTGGTTTTGCTATACAGGGTCTTCTATGGTTCCATATGAAGCATAAAATTATTTTTTCTATATCTGTGAAAATGATGATGGTATTTTCATAGGGATTGCATTGATTCTGTAGATCTCTTTGGGTAGTATAGACATTTTAACAATGTTGATTCTGCCAACCCACCTGTTTACATCCTCTGCTATTTTCTTCTTCAGTGTTTTATAGTTCTCCCTGTAGAGGTCTTTTACCTCTTTAGTTAAATATATTCCTAGGTACTTTATTTTCTTTGTTGCTATTGTGAAGGGAATTGAGTCTTTCATTTGGTTCCCAGTTTGACTGTTATTGGCATATATGAATGATTCTGATTTGTGTGTATTGATTTTGTATCCTGAGACTTTACTGAATTCATTTGTTAATTCAAGGAGTCTTTTGGTTGAATCCTTGGGGTTTTCCAGATATAATATCATATCATCAGCAAAGAGTGAGAGTTTGATCTCTTCTGCTCCCATTTGGACGCCCTTTATTCCACTGTCTTGTCTAATTGCTATAGCAAGGACTTCCAGCACTGTGTTGAATAGAAGTGGAGACAGTGGGCAACCTTGCCTTATTCCAGTTCTAAGCAAGAATGCTTTCCATTTTTCCCCATTCAGTACGATGTTGGCTGTGGGTTTGTCATATATGGCTTGTATCATTTTTAGGCAAGCCATCTATGCCTATTTTGTTAAGCGTTCCTATCATAAAAGGGTGTTGAATTTTGTCAAATGCTTTTTTTGCATCTATTATTTTTAATTTTGATAATTATATTTTAATATTTAAAAGTTCTTTTTTGTTTATTTTCTGGTTATTTGTTTTGAATACAAAGGATATAGTATCTTCTTATATATATCTGGTTACATAATGAATATTTTAAAGTTTTTTCTATCCCCTAAATTTTTTCTTTTTCCTTTGTGTTCAGTTTATCAATTTATTTGTTTTTTATATCTCAGTTTCACTATTTTAGGTTGCTGATTATCTAATATTTTATAAGCCTTTTTAACCTATTTATATTTTTAGAAAACTATTAGAGATTTTCTGTAATATTATGAAAGTAGATTTGTTCTCCTTTTTGGCCTCTTCCCTGAAAGGATATTCTGTTGAAGAGCTCTGTGTGGGCCGGGCGTGTTGGCTCATGCCTGTAATCCTAGCACTCTGGGAGGCCGAGGCGGGCGGATCACTCAAGGTCAGGAGTTTGAAACCAGCCTGAGCGAGACCCCGTCTCTACTAAAAATAGAAAGAAATTAATTGACCAACTAAAAATATATATACAAAAAAAAATTAGCCGGGCATGGTGGCGCATGCCTGTAGTCCCAGCTACTCAGGAAGCTGAGGCAGTAGGATCGCTTGAGCCCAGGAGATTGAGGTTGCTGTGAGCTAGTGTGATACCATGGCACTCACTCTAGCCTGGGCAACAAAGTGAGACTCTATCTCAAAAAAAAAAAAAAAAAAAGAGCTCTGTGTGGATGTGCCAGTGGATGATTAGGAGGCTCCCCAAATACCCTAATGAATAGAGCTTTACTTTGGGGGATCATTAGGGCCACTATTACCCTATGTGGCACTTTGCCTACATTAGAAAAATGCATCTTCCACATGTAGAGCTTGGCTAACAAATAGTATCTTTGTACTAAGAAAAAGATATTGCTTTCTTTGTCCAGGCAACACAGCCTAACACCAGGATGTGTGGCTTGATGAACAGTATTCAGGCTTTATTTCAGTCTAGATTTTTCCCTTTGATTAGACAAGTTGACCATTTTGCAGACTGTACTGTTATACTCAGTAGCCCTGATGCTAACATCCCACTATACGTCTGAGCTTTTGTCTGGCAATCCATTCCATTTCTTTAGAGAAGAGTTATCATGTTTTTGGCCTAAAAATGAAAGCTGAGCTATCTGTATTTTCTACTGAGAAACAGGGAGTGAGGTGGATATTCACAGATCTTTCAGTAATCCCTGTGTTGTTGGCCACACTCTCACTTCTTCTCTAGACCTTAGTTGGATAGATTGGCTCCCCATTGCTCTCAGACTCTTTGTAATTCAAAGGAATTCTAGACTGCAGCTTTCTTTTTTATCCAACTACTTTTCATTTTCAAGATATATTTTTAAATCTCTTACCTGATAGGCCATATTGTTCCCTACCCCCCTTTTTTTTCTTCCTGTTATGGGTTTCTTCCTTTTTATAAAAATTCTATACTTTAATGCAGTGAGTTGTCAATAGTACACAGAAGCAAGTAGATGTGTTAATTCCCCTATTTTGAACTGGAACCTGTCAGTTTGGAACTGAAAAAAAAAAATCCAAGGACATACATTTTTTACTTTGATCATATTACTTTCTTATTCAAAAGCCTTTCATGGATTCATATTACCTATAGGATTCACACTATTTTATAGTTTTGTTGCAAGTAGTCTTTTCAGATATACCTACTGTTATATTACTGCATCAGCTCTTTGCTTCTACAAAACATGTTACTTAAACATGTCTTCTATTCTTTAACCTTCAGGTCTTCCCAAAATACCAGACTTTTAAGACACATCTTAAGTTTTATGTCAGGTTTGTTTTCGTCATGTATAAAAGTAAAGATAACATTGAATTTGTAGGGGTTTTTTGGTGAGGGTGAGCTGAGATAATGCATGTAAAAATACTTTGAACACTATAATGTACTCTACAAATATTAGTTATTATTTTACTTTAAATCTATGAATTTATGAAGTACCATTTATGTTTTATGCTAAACCCATGGTGGAATAAAGAAAATGTTCAGACTAAATAGTTTGTGCTATTTAAGCATGTAAATAATCGTTAATGTTTCCACTTTTATTTCCTGTTACCTAATTTTATATTTAGAAAATGATAGTTATACTTTAAACATTTTCAAGATGAGAAGATAACAGACTATTTTGTGGCACGAGAGTGGTATCAACTTAATTTAATAAATACTATGTTGATTTATGCTTCTTTAAAGAATGCCCTTAGTTTACTTGTAGCTAACCAATCTTTAAAAAAAGTGGTTTTGTTGTTTTTGACATTTTGTTGGTTGGTTCACATTTAGTTATATTGGTATTTCCTCAGCAAATCTTGTGATTACTGTACTAGATTTTTTATAATCCATTCAAGATGTTACAGTAGTGTTTGCTTTCAATGAAATTGCTTATTCATTTCCTTTAATGAAATGTATACTAGTTTTAATTTTTTCCCTCTTTCTTTAATTTAGCATGCCAGAAAGTATTGGTGGATCTTTTGGTATCTTTGATGAGTTCAAGAACATGTTCAGAAGAGCTAACCCTTCTTTTGAGAATATTTCTGGAGAAATCTCCTTGTACAGTAAATATACTATAATTTTTACATTTTTCACTGGTACCTTAATATAATGTATTTTTAATTATTTGGAAATGCCTGAGCTCCTTCTTTTGATGTGGCAGTTGTATAGTCAATTTTGTATTATTATGTGTGAAGTTCTCAATTATTTTATTGTTAGTACATGTTTCAACCATTTCACTTTGATTTCGACTAACCAAACACACCATTGAGATCATAGTCCCTTTAACACACCCTATCCCTAATTTTGTGCTTAAGAAATGCCAAATAATTTTAATCACTGAAGAGAACTTAATTACGAATAATTATAACGGTATTAGGGATTCTGCTTTTCTAAAAAATCATTATCCACTCTTTATTCATCTTTACACTTCTTTCCATTGGTGTAGCTTAGTGGATTTTAGACTGTTCTTTGCTGGGAAACCCATTTTTATAATGAAATCTTGGCTAGAAGCATAAGCAAATAAAACAGAAAACTTTGGAGCTATTTTGTTTGAAGCAGGAATGGATGTTCCAGAGCTCTGCCTGCTTTACCAACCCTCTCCAGTATGGAGGACCCTGAGGGACCTCTGTGGAACACAAGTTAAAAACTGCTAGTATAGATCATTGAGAACTGTTTATTTATGGAATGCTTCTATTACTTTTTCAGAGTGTATTTCTCATTATCGTAATCAACATCAGATGTTATTTTATGCATGTGTAGGGCATTGTACTAGGTTGATCTTTTCTGCTTTTTTCCTTATCTCTCCTAGTCATTGTTCTACTCTTTAATTAAATGCTCATTTCCTCATATCTTTTCTATAAATTCTACATTTCAGTTTAACCAAAAACTTGTAATTTAAAATAAAACCCTAAAACCTTATTTCAATTGCCAAACACCAATGAAAGAAAATTTACTTGATTATGGAAAAAGCATGTGAAATAAGCTGGAAAATAATTGGGCACTCTGTTTTATAAAGTCTGGAATGCTATGGTATCATTCAGAAATCTGGAGAATTTGTAAGGTCTCTGGTTGTATCCCTGATTTTAAAATAATTGAGAGAAGAACCATAGTTTACTTGGAAATAAGCATCCGTCTTTGGAAGAAATGATTACTGATATAAGTATCATATTTAATTTGTAACACTTAAAACTAACTCATAAACATTAGATTTGTACCATAAAAACATCTGAACATGAAACAAACACAAGAGATCATGTATTTTAAGAATGAAATCTGTTTCATATTTTATCTCAACTACACAAAAATGAAAATTTTAAAGATTTGGTAGATAAGAAGGTATTTAAATAGGAATGCTGATATGTGTGGTTATGTTTGTATTTGCATTTTTAAACTGAATTTCAAGATTATCGTGTACCTTGCGACATGATTATAAAGTTTTATTTGTTTTTCTTTTTCTCTAGAAAATTATTCTTCTGGGCATTCTGAAAATTATTGAAAGTGATAATACTATGAGCCCTTCACAGTATCTAACCTTCCCTTTACTGCATACCCCAAATTTAAGCAATGGTGTTTCATCTCAAAAGTGTCCTGGAATTCTGAACAGTAAGGCCATGGGTTTACTGAGAAGAGCACGAGTTTCACGGAGCAAGAAGGAGGCTGATAGAGAAAGTTTTCCCCATCGGCTGCTTTCCTCTTGGCACATAGCCCCAATCCACTTGCCATTGCTGGGGCAAAACTGCTGGCCACACCTGTCAGAAGGTTTTAGTGTTTCACTGTGGTTTAATATGGAGTGTATCCATGAAGCTGAGAGTACCACAGAGAAAGGAAAGAAGATAAAGAAAAGAAACAAATCATTAATTTTACGAGATAGTGGTTTTGATGGCACAGGTATGATGACAGGGTTATCAGATTTGTACACAAAGATATTCCAGACAGCAATTTTGGTTGAGCAATGAGAATATAGCAATGTTCTAGCTTGCTCTGAACACACTCTTCCCCTTAAATGCCTTACTTAATGGTTGTAGGTCCTGACTTCCAAAGCCTGAGTTGTCAGATAACCTTGACTCATCTTTTTCTTCTCTACTTTTGTCTTTTATGAAGGTGTGGGCAGGGGTCACCACATATTCAACTTCTGCTGGGGTCATCACCCCATTTCCAGCCTCTTTCCTGGTCTTGTTACTGGATGCAGGTGGCTCCTGATGTTAGAAAACGAAAGGATAAAGCCCTGCAGCCACTTTTCTTTCTGCTACCTGTTTCCTAACCCCTATTAGTCAGCCCCCATTTCATCTTTCTTTTATTTCAAATTCTTCTTCTCATGCTGTGTCTTACCTTCGTGGACCTTTCCTAGTTCCTGTTATAGAATGTTTAAATGGATCCGCCATTCTCCAAAGTTAGAATAAATGTTATTGCAGCTCTTTCTGTAACTGAAGAATTGCTATTATAACTGCTAGGAAACTAAATCTTGTTACTCATATGACTAGGACAAGAAGAAACTATTCATTAAAAAACAGTTTATGGTGGTGGGAAGTAAAGTAGATAGGATAATTCTTAGGGTCCATCGAAAGAATGAAATGACTAAATAAGACACATTTAGGATTTTACATGTACATGAGGGTGCAGGCCTGAATAACTCTTCATTCCACACATCTTACCCACTGGAACCTCTGTTTTAGAGCACTAGGTCTTCACTAGTGTCTGATTTCCACTGACCTATGGATGGAAGGAAAGGAAAAATCCCTAATGTCACTGCCAAGATTGAAACAGGGGGAGTTGTCACCTGATATCTGCAGTTGGAGCTCTGAATCCATTTTTTTTATAGATACATTTCCTTTTTAATCTCAGCAGATAATTTGTAGTGTTTCAAGTAGTAATAGAATTTTCTTTTGTGAACTGAATTTTGCCACTTAAGAGTGATAGCCCTGCATGTGATAGCATTGATAATGATGCTATCTAACGTACATTGAGCACTTTCTGAGCATTTTATTTTATTTATTTATTTATTTTTATTTTTTATGTTTTTGTTGCCCAGGCTAGAGTGCCATGGCATCAGCCTAGCTCACAGCAACCTCAAACTCCTGGGCTCAAGCAATCCTGCTGCTTCAGCCTCCCAAGTAGCTGGGACTACAGGATATGCCACCATGCCCGGCTAATTTTTTTCTATATATATTAGTTGGCCAATTAATTTCTTTCTATTTTGTATAGTAGAGACGGGGTCTCGCTCTTGCTCAGGTTGGTTTCGAACTCCTGACCTCAAGTAATCGCCCGCCTCGACCTTCCAGAGTGCTAGGATTACAGGCATGAGCCACTGTGCCCGGCCTGAGCATTTTATTTTTATTTTTTATTTATTTATTTTTATTTTTTATTTTTTTTTTTATTTTGAGGAATAAATGGCTAAGAGCGGCCTGAGCATTTTAATCTTAACAAGTCAGTAGGTGCTCATACTATCTGTATTTTTAGATTAAGTTAAGCAGCCTCATCAACTTATGTAGCTATTAATAGTAAGAAATGGAAAGGGATTTAAACCTACCTTTATTTAATTCCAGAGCTTTTAAACATCATGACCATACTATATGCTATGTAGATTGCTTTCTCATATTTTAATGGGGGCAATCACATGTAAAAGTCTCTTATAAAATGAACAAATATATGCAGTGACCTGAGAAAAGTAAATATTGGAAATTTTGAAATATTTTAAAGACGTATTAGAAAACTTATTTTAGAAAGGTGATTTTGCATAAACACTAAGACATATAAAAATAGTGGATATATATAAAAACTTTTGAAGAGAGATGAAGAAAATATTGCAGTGATATCACATTTTGCAGACTATATGCCTTTGAGCAAGTTTTTTTAACATCTCAGTATCTCAATTCTATTGTCCCATAATATTTTCCTAGTCAGATTTTTGTGAGCATTAAGTTAAGAAATATTTGCAATATTCCTATAGTTCTTAGGTATACACTGATTTTTGTCCTAGTTTTTTATTTGTATAAATTCAGATTTGGTATATAAACATTTTTTAAATGACACATCAGATATGCATTCTCTGTCTATATTATATCTTGGGAAGTAGTCCTCAAAATAATAAATGACTTTAACTCTTCTTTTTTAGGGCTATCGATATTGCTAGGGGGAGTATTTTTAAAAATTGGTGGTGGTTTTACCTGTTGAAAAATGGCAACTAATGATATATATGCAATCTAGTAACTAGTAATGTTCATCTTCTCTAAAAATCTGAGCCTTTGGACATGCATTTTGTATTTTTGTATATCGTAACAGCTTTCCATAAAGTCACATGCATTGTAATAATAGGTAGCTCACCATACATCTTCAGGTAGTGCTGGGTTTTAAATGGTGAGGAAGAGGCGTCAGGATGACCAGACAGTCCAAAGCCTGTAAGCATTTATCTTTGCTTGCCTTAAAGAAACATTAATGTAGTGTTTCAGAATCATTTAGCAATTATGTTCAAAGATCACTCACCAGGGAATCTAAATAATGAGTATGTTCAAACACTACATTTTTCTGAAAAGATTTTTAATATAATCAATTTTTAAAAATTATACCACTGTGATAATTACAAAATGACTTTTGGTAGTATGAAGCATTGACAATGGTATGTGCTCCCTGGACCAGGGTCAATGATGTCATAGTGGCCAAATCCAGTTGATGAGAGAAGTTTGGTACAGATTGTAATAGGTAACCACAGTGACATTATAGTCTGGTCATGCCCACAGTTGCCCTCAGTTATTATACATTTTTAAAACATTTAGTAACATTTTTTGGAGATAGGATCTTGCTCTTTCACCCAGGCTGGAGTGCAATGGTGCAATCATAGCTCACTGTAGTCTCGAACTCCTGGACTTAAGCAATCTTTCCACCTCAGCTGCCCAAGTAGCTAGGACTACAGGCACCCACCACCACAACTGGCTAATTTTTTTTTTTTGTAGAGACAGGGATCTTGCCATGTTGTCCTGGCTGGTCTCAAACTCCTGGGCTCAAGTGATCTTCCCAACTGGGTCTCCCAGAGTGCTGGGATTATAGGTGTGAGCCACCATACCTGGCCCATTTAATAACTTTTAAAACATTCAATTACTGTTTTTCACCTATTGTGCTTTTTTAGAATTAACATCTATACTTTGGAAATGTTGTTTGCAACAGGTCAGACTTAGACATTCTGGGTAAATAATCTACTACAAATGAACAACCATGCTTTGTATTCTTCTAAATTCACTTTTCCACTTAATTTTTCTGAACTATTCTGCTGATCATTTTAACATCTTTTCCTTGTAGAGAGTGACAGACCAGAAGGTGCAGAGTACATAAATCCTGGTGAGAGACTCATAGAAGAAGGATGTATTCATATGATTTCCCTGGGATCCAAAGCATTGATGATCCAAGTGTGGGCTGATCCTCATAATGGCACTTTTATCTTTCGGTATTGATTATTTTTGACTCCCCATGAATAAATAATGTATTTAAACAATTTATGTAAGAAACATTAATGTGAAATCTGCTAATAAAAATCACTATGGCAAAAGAAAAAACCTTATTAAAAAGGAAAATACATTCTAACAGTTATTAATAATACTTTTATAACAGTTTATTATTCTATCCAAAAATCTATAAAATCTAAAATAGATTATGTTAATTCTCTTTAGGTTTTAGATCAAATACTATAATCTTATTCTATGGAAATATTCTATCAAATTTCAGTGGTCTTACAGTGTTATTAACAGACAGATGTTTTCCACATAGATAATTGGTAGCCAATACGTAATAAGCTTGGGTTTTCCATGCTATCTTGTCTTTTTTTCCCTAGCTCCTTTATTAAGTGGTATAGATACAAGTCTTCTATTTGTATTAAGTAAATAAGAGTAATATGATACTGTCTGTTTAAAACTCAAATCTAAACAAATCAATATGTTATTTAGGCATATATGCTTTGTAAATGTTATAAATATTACTAGGTGCTTTATGTACATGATCTCATTCTTTCAGTAATTCCTCAAAGTAGGTTAGACCTCCCATACTTCTGGTATTTATGACATTTATGTATAATTTGTATTAATTTTTATATTAACCAAATATTATATTATATTAATAATTTATAAAAGGGCAATGACTATATAAATGGTAATAAATATTTTTTCGCAAACTGAATTCTGAAAATTGTTGCCTAAATTATTAACACCAGCCAATGAGCCTAATCTATTTTAGTTCATGAATTGAGGTAATGATATAATAAAATAACTAAGTAGATTATGGTGTAAAACAAAGATCTGACTTTTTAAATAATTTTTAAAAAAATAGAACTGATTTTTAATCTTATTTAAATATTTATAATTGTAGTTTCTATACATGTATTAAATACTGAGGTCAGAATTTTCGTGTTTTGAGCCTATGCCTTTTCTCTTTTTCTGTAGTGTGTGCATGGATTCAAATGATGACATGAAAGCTGTGTTACTAGCACAGGTTGAATCACAGGAGAATATTTTCCTCCCAAGAAAATGGCAACATTTAGTACTTACCTACTTACAGCAGCCCCAAGGGAAAAAGAATATTCATGGGAAAGTCTCCATATGGGTTTCTGGACAGAGGTATGAAGCATTTTGAGAAAATGCATATTAATCTCAGTTACAATTTTAAATTTGTCTGTTATAGCTTCTGAAATACATTATAGAAAACTGTAGGTAAAACTTACTGTGTATTAACATAGGAATCCATGTTAGAGTTGGATATTTTTTTTCTATTTTTCTATCATTTTCCTATAAAATAAACCTCCTTCAGTAACTGCTGAAAATTAATATTTGAGTTTGGGGAACATGCAGAAACCTGGACATTTAGACATTTGTATCAGTTATATTAGAGAGAAACAGAATCTATAATTTTGTCCCTCCAGCCCATATGTTATTAAAGTGAATCCACAGAGAATTATTTAAATTAAGTGGCTAATAAGGATAATACCTAACTTAAATTAAGCTTTCAAAAGAAATTAGAATGACTAGAGAGAAATATATCAGGTGATAGATTCAGATAGGGTCCTAGAAATAGGTGATGGATTCAGGTAGAGTACTGAGTGATTTTACTGCACAGGAGAATTGTGGGCCAAGTTAATAAGAAACATTTTGTAGAATATCTTAATGTAAAATTTAACCCTGCATGAACTATAAAGTATCTTGGATTTGTAAGAGTTGGGAAGTTTTGTTTTTTGTTTTTTTTTTTTTTGAGACAGAGTCTTGCTCTGTTGCCTGGGCTAGAGTGCTGTGGCATCAGCCTAGCTCACAGCAACCTCAAACTCCTGGGCTCAAGCAATCTACCTGCCTCAGCCTCCCGAGTAGCTGGGACTACAGGCATGTGCCACCATGCCCGGCTAATTTTTTCTATATATTTTTAGTTGTCCAGCTAATTTCTTTCTATTTTTAGTAGAGACAGGGTGTCACTCTTGGTCAGGCTGGTCTTGAACTCCTGACCTTGAGCGATCCTCCCACCTCAGCCTCCCAGCATGCTAGGATTATAGGCATGAGCCACCACACCCAGTTGAAAGTATTTTAATGAATGAAATAACATGGAAGAAGATACAGAATTCAAAACCAGTATAGCATGGGAGAGGATCAAGCTGACTCTAAGAGTCTAAGTTGAATAATGAGAAAGAAAAATGAATGGCCATGGTGAAGCTACCTGCCAAGAGGCTTTGAATGCCAACATAAGTCTAGATTTAGTCAAATGGAGCATAATAGATTGCATACTTATTATGTTACAGACTTTCTGCTAGGTGCTTTATATACATTACCTCCTAATTCTCTCAAAAATCCTTCAAAGTAGATTAGACCACAGAAATAACAGATTAATCTATTTTCATTTGTTCATTTGTTCATTCTTCACATTTATTGAGGAATTACTGTGTCTAAGCACTTGGCTATGTTAGACCTGGAGGACAGTGGTAAACAAGACAGACACCTTCCCTGCCTTCTTGGAACTCACAGTCTCATGAGGAAGCAGAGAATAAGCAAGCACAATTAAATGAGTATTTACAAATATGACTAATACTGGGAAGGTAACAGGTCCTGAGAAAGAAAATACCAGGTTTAATATTTAAGATAGGTGGATCAGCAAAGTCCTATCTAAGAACAGGGTATTAAAGCTGAGACCCGAAGGAGGAAATGGAGTTTGCCCTGAGCAGGTGGGAGGAGTGTTCCAGGTAGAGAAAAAGGCCTGTGGAAACTAAGTGAAGGCTATCTGCTGAGTAGTCCTGCAGACGTTGATTGTTTACAGCTGTCTACCTTACTAATAGAGGAAGGCAGGGGAGAAGGGGCTTGCGAAAGCCTTACCTTAGCCAGTCCCCAGTGTTTGCCACAGGAAAGAACAAGCTTTGGGGGTAAAATCAAGAGTTCACTTTTGTTTTATTCATTAAAAAAATGTGAAAATGCATAATTAAAGCCTAATTTCCATATTCTAAATAAAATGCCATCTGGTATGAATCTTCACACCTGCCTAAGCCAGAATGGCAGCTATAGCCAATCATTAAATTGGTTTCCAGAACCTGTAGTTAAATCAGTTGGAGTTGGGGTTGGAGCTATATGTAGGAGAGCCTCTTTTTCTTCTCTCCTCTTAATTTCTTCAGCTCTCAATTTTACTTAGATTATCTCATTTAATTCTTCCAACAACAATGTGAAGTAAGTATATTATTATCTCTATTTTACATATGAGGCAATTGAGACCCACAGTGCCTTGGCCAAAGTCATGCCATAAGTAAAGGGCTAGAGCTGAAACTTGAACCTAGATTCTGACCCCTGATAGAGTCCATTCTGTAAAACTCTGCTATACTGCCCCCACAGCCTTTTTCTTCATCAGGTCAACTGACAGGTGTAGGAACCATAAAGTAATTATTAGACATGTTCAGAATGAGAGATTACATTTTCATCATGGACAATTCTGAAGTTAGTCAGCAGTCACTTGCTTTACATATTCTTTTACTTTTTTACCCTCCCATTTATTTCTACATTCCTTTGAGGGAATTGTTTGCCACTCTGTACAAATTAATGATTTCATTAGTTAGCAGTGAGCAAATGACCAAGGAGAAATATATTGTTCTATTGACTTAAGTTTGGTACTGTCTTCATCAGTTGAGCTATAGAATAATTTTTTTAAAGGAATACATTTCAAGAGGCCATTTTGAATAATACATAAGATACTGAAAATGACTCATTAATACTCTGTTATTTGATGAACATCATATAAATATGGCAGAAATATATGGCACAGAGTAGATACTTAATATTTGTTGAATTCATTTTGCATTCATCCTGTAATAGTTTTCTTTTACCTTTAAAAATACTATTTTAAAAAATAAATAATTTTTTAAAAATACTATTAATATTTTAAGTCATAATGCCACTAGATGGCAATAGTGGTTCAGTCACAGCCATTTATTTGGCCCAAGGAGAAGCATGTCATTGAAAGTATCTCATATCTTTCCTTTATTAAAAATTTTCCTGTTAAAATAGTTACATTTATATGTTAAATAGGAAACAGAGAGCCTTAGGGAAAAGTTTTAAAATAAATATATACAAAGTTGAATTTATTACTAAGAGCTAACCATTTTAGCTTATTCTAAGTCTTCATCTTATTCACAAATTTTATTTAGACTTTGCCTTTGTAGGTCACCGTTATTATCTTACCATGGAGTGTCAAACATTCCTATACTAGAGATAGAAGCTTGGCACTCTGAAGTTTCGCTAGTTGATGTAGTCCTCCTGGCTTTTGTGTGTCTCTCTGTGAAAAAGCCTTACTTTACCTTTTCAAGTCCTCTGTAAGTATTTGTGTAACCTTTATCTATGAAGAAAAAGAAACTAATCAAAAGCTCTGTAATCACTTAGCACTGAAAAAAAAAACAGAAAATGCAAAAAGCATCAGCATTTCAGTGGCTAGACAGGAAAATTTGGAGAAGAGATATTGTTTTTCTGAATAGTCTTCAAAGCCCTCATAGAGGACATAAAATTTTTGGAAACGTGTGCCAAATGTGAGACTTTCTTTGTAAAATTAGGGGGCGATGGGGAGGTAAGAAGGTGATTGGTTTGTACCTGTAAACCGGGAAGGTACATATGCAGAAATCACATGGCAAAGAAAACTGGCAGCAAATGCCCAGTCACACTTCCCTTGGCCGGTTTGGGATCATTGGGTATCTCTGTGCTGCTTCCACTCCAGTGGCTTGTGGACTGCCAGCATCTCTGCCCAAAAGACAACAGGATCAGCCTCTTTCCCTCCCCATCACCGGCCATCTGACATGGAACCAACAAAATTATTCAAGAATTTCCTGTTGTCAAACATTCATACTTTAAAACTATTTGAAGTATTTTTGAAAATACTAGTACTCTCTGAAGTCATTGATTTAACTTTGTTTTTAATGCAGGAAGCCTGATGTTACTTTGAATTTTATGCTTCCAAGAAAAACAAGTTTGTCATCTGATAGCAATAAAACATTTTGTATGATCGGCCATTGTTTATCATCCCAAGAAGAGTTTTTGCAATTGGCTGGAAAATGGGACGTGGGAAATTTGCTCCTCTTCAATGGTATATTTTCCCCTTTGAAGCATTTTTGTTTTTCAGTTAACAAATATTAAACTTAGTGAATTAACCTGGCTAAAATGTTGATCTCTGTTCCTACATCTGTGTTATAATAAGTACTGCATTTCTTAGATTCTAAGATAGACTTTTAAAATATTTTAACATTTTTATAATCTAGATATGTCTTACAATTGATATATCCATTTAATATAGAAATGTGTTCCTTTCTCTCTCCCCCCTCCAAAAATAGAGAAACTTATATTAAATCAACATTATTTTACAATCCTGGAAAATTTGGTATTGTGACTAGTAAGCTTATTGTCTCTTTTATTTGTAATTTTAGTATATCCTATACAAGTATCAAATTTTAAGGAAAAAATGAAATACATGATTTTAAAAACATTTCATTAAACCTGATACATAATAGCATTTCAGGCAGTGTTTATTGAATAGATAGGAAGGAATAAAGATATTAATTCAAATTTTATTTTAAAATGGAATTTACCAAGATATAGTTTCCATTGATTAAACAAATCAAAACAAAACAAAAAAATCTGTTTTCTGGCTTAAGGAGAAAATAGAAATTTTATAATTTTATTTTATCAAGAGCTTCACAATTATCTTTACATACATTAATCGTTAATTCATCTTCTATCACAGTTGGCATAGCTTATTTTCTTATGATATTAATTTGGAAATTGAGGTTTTATTAATTTTATAAAATATAGTGAACAACTGAAAGAATCTGACAAAAATAACTCTTGGTTTCTTGCTTTTTATGAAAAATTCTGGTCAGAGTGTTTTAAATAACTACCATATTTTTATGCTATTCAGGAGCTAAGCTTGGTTCACAAGAAGCCTTTTATCTATATGCTTGTGGACCCAACCACACATCTATAATGCCATGTAAATATGGCCAACCAGTCAATGACTACTCCAAATATATCAATAAGGAAATTCTGCAATGTGAACAAATCAGAGAACTTTTTATGACCAAGAAAGATGTGGACATTGGTCTCTTAATTGTAAGTTTTAATTTTAATAATAACCGTATGTAGATATATTTGTTAAAATGTGTAATTACTTATAAATTAGATTTCTAAAGTTTTTCATTTTGTTCTTTAACATTTTCTTTTCTTAGAATATGTTTTTTCCTGAAAAAATTTAGAGCTCTGACTTCCTTCAAAATATATTTCAGGTTTTATACTTACATTCTCTTTTCCTTGAAATTATATTTCTGTAGTAAGTTTGTTGGTTTAGTTTATTTTATACTTACTTCTTATGAGAATTACAATTATAGGTCAGAGATATTTCCTACTTGAAGGAGACTGCAGTTTTAGAATGTATTTTTTCTTGTTCTTGTTCTTCTTCTTGTTGAGGTGTGCCAGGGGGATCTGGTTGTCAGTGGTTATTGGGTGAGGGCCAGGCATGCTAAATGCTCTGTGGTACATGAGCACTATTGTATAACAAAGGATGATCCCATCCCAGATGTCTCACCATTAAGAAAACATGCTTTGGAAGCCGGACATAGTAGCATGCGCCTCTAATCCCGAGTCCTCAGGAGGCTTAGGTGAGAAGATCACTTGAACCCAGGAGTTCAAGACCAGCCTGGGCAACATAGTGTGACTCTGCTTCAATTGAAAAAACAAAAAACAAAACCCACAAAACTTGATTTAGGGAATGGTTCTCATACCTAATTGTGCATCAGAATCATTCAGAGGGCTTGTTAAAATATAGGTCACTGGGCCAGAACTTCTGATTCAGTAAGTCTGAAGTGTGGCCCTGGGATTTACATTTTTAATAAGTTCCTAAGTGATGCTGATGCTGCTGACTGGGGACCACACTTTGAGAACCTCTGCTTTAGGGAAACTGAGGAGCTCACACAAGTGTGTGTTCTCTAATTTTTGGTTAATCTACTTGTTTTTGTAAAACAGTTTTCCCTAATTCTTTTTTCTTTCCTGAAAGAATAGGTCATGTAAGTCATAAAACTCAACAGAAATTATCACAAATAAAAATTTTAAGGGTTTTATGTGAAAACTCTTTTTATAAAGTAAATTCTTTAAGTCTGATTTAGTAATTTGGAGGTTATAAGGTCCGTGAAAGAGTGGTCAGGGAGAAGTGGTGCCCTCATGTCAGGTTTCTGACTAAAACTACTACAGGCTTGAAACTTTATTTTCCAACCTAATCATATATGACAGACTGTGTAATTGGTTTAGTGTGCAAATATGCTGGGTGCTATGTCCGATTGCTGTGAGTCATAAATGATCAAAGCCCAAGGCCCCCACCAACGTCTGTGAGAAGACACTGAATATATATGACTTCCCTGAGCCTGGGCTTGGCAGCAGCTACCACTGAAACCACCTCAAAGTACATTATACATTTAAAATTTACCTTGGACAGGTGCAGTGGCTCATGCCTGTAATCCTAGCACTTTGGGAGGCCAGCCTGGGCAATGAAGCTAGACCCCATATCTACAAACGAACAAACAAACCTACCTTAATTTTTAAAGTAGTTTAGAGAATCTTGACAGGAAGCCAAAAGCTGATTGCAGCTATCGTTTACATGGGAGAGATATTGAAAGTTCTATTTAATTTTTGTTTGGTCTGCTGACGGTCTAGAATTTTATTCTATGAGAAAGAAAGATCTAGTTTAGAGTCACTTTTAAATGAGTTGCCAACCCATAAGCAAATCCAAAACAAAAATTTCAGGTAAATTGACCCAGAGTTCCCAGTATTTGTAAGTACTTAGAACAGTGCCTGGTATGTAATGAGTATGGTATAAAATTTAGCTGTTATTCATATTAAGTATAATTTCATATTTGTTCTAAACAATTGATCAAAGCTGGAATCCTCCTCAACTTTGTTGTGATTTATATTATTGATTGCTGCTAAATGAAACTGCTTTGTGAGACGCAGCCCTGCCTTTCGTGTTCATCTTTGTTTACTGTATTAGCTGTCTTTTTTTAAAACAAATAAAAAGATTAGTTGGGTTTCTTTTCACTTTGAAATGTCTGTTTACTAGTTGATAACTTTTTAACTTGTTTAGTTACTGAAGGAAACTATTTATATTTCAGGAAAGTCTTTCAGTTGTTTATACAACTTACTGTCCTGCTCAGTATACCATCTATGAGCCAGTGATTAGACTTAAAGGTCAGATGAAAACTCAGCTCTCTCAAAGACCCTTCAGCTCAAAAGAAGTTCAGAGCATCTTATTAGAACCTCATCATCTAAAGAATCTCCAGCCTACTGAATGTAAAACTATGCAAGGCATTTTGCACGAGATTGGTGGAACTGGTATCTTTGTTTTTCTTTTTGCTAGGGTAAGAATCACTGATTATAGTTTTGTCTAAAGAGAACTGCTTATTTATTATTGATAATTTAACAGTTTCTTTTGGATTACCTAAAAAAGCTACACTCAACTGTATTAAACTTTTAAGATAAGAAAATTACATATTAAAGATGTCATCAAGCTTTCTGTCACAGATTGTTATGGTTTCTTCTAATTTATGAAGATTTTACAAGTTTTCTATTAACCAGAAATGTAATTATAACAATTAAATGTTAAATGTACAAGATGTAAAATTGCTTTGGGAAAGAAAAATGTATGCCGTAGTAATATGAAAGAAAAATACTTTTAAAATAAGGTTTGTGGGGCTTTTATCCCAATGTGTGGAAAAAACCAAAGGTCAACAAATAAGTTTAAAAAAAACCCCTTTAATTGAGTTTTGAGTTTTTTTTTAAAGAGCCGAAATATAGGAAGTTTGACTTGGGCCATGAGTACCATTTGAGAACAATCATTTAACTATCTGTTCTATTTAGTTGTTTGAAAGCAGGGACAGTATCTTTCCTGATGCAGAATAGGCAGTGAGTAATTGTAGATTGATTATTTCAGGTATTACTGAAATCTATAATAGGGGGCACGAATAGTCTCACTTTGGTACAAATCATTTCTACTTCCTCAGGGTCCATATCCATGTTTCATTAAAGCAGCTTGATGTTCCTTCATCCTCAGAATACCTTCTTCATTTTATCCCTAAGTATAACTTCTGCAACATTATTAAATTTTCACTGTCTCTCTAACTGGCTTTCTTTCTTTAATGGACCACCTTTGATTAATTTTGCAATAATCAGCATTTGTTGTTGTTAGTGTTTTTATAAATATCTTGTTAGCATTTGACCTACCATATTCTGTAGGCTATCTTTCCTTCTCCACCTCTTTCTTTTGCATACTTTTTTTTGCATCTAGTATCTAGTTGAGTAGATTGTCCTCTAGTGTTTTAAAAATTAAAAGCCCTTCATTTAACTCCTCATCAACATTTTGTGACTTCCTTTTATACCATTGTATAATTTCAAAATGAGCATCCTTTTTCCTCAAGGTATTGAATATAATTTTGTTATGATTGTTACACAGGAAATGCATCCTAGAGATAAAGGTTAAATTTTTATCTTCATATATTAAGGATATTGCCAGTAAGACTTTTAAAGTATATTTCCACATTTAAAACTTAGAAACTTTGTTTAGGATCCTTCCTCCTCCCTTACAAAAATAAAATTCAGTCTCTTTAAAATCCTTATATGCATAGCCTGCCTTTTGAGGCTAATCTCCACAATCCAGCCAAAGAGGCAATCTGCAGATTTACAGATGTACCATGAACTTCCAGTTTAGGCCTTTGCCCCTCCTCTGGCTGTCCCCTGCCGGTAGCCACCCTCTCCTTCCAGGCCATTTGGAAGGAGGCCACCCTCTCCTTCCAGGCCTCTCTGTATATCCTTCCCTAAACCAAGTAGAAAAGGGTCAGAGTAGTTTCTGTGCTCTCCTGGCATACCTATTGTTTTATCTTCTTTGCCTTCTTTATCATGATAATAGGTGTGTGTTTCTTAATACAGTAGTTGTCAGGAAACCTTGGTTGAATTGAAGTACAAGACACAATATGTGGTTTTTATATATGCATCTTATCTCTTTGATTAGATAGTAAGTACCACTGGGGGCAGTTATCATGTCTTTTACTTCTTTTTATCTTCCACAGCACATAACTCAGAGCCTGTTTGTTGATTGACTAGTTTATCAAAAACTTGAAGCATTTTGCTGACACTTCAGATCACTGATTATAGAGTGCTACTGACCTCTAAGATTGTTAATGTTATTTTAGTTCGTTTATAGTATATGTAAGAGATTAAAGAGCATGGAATTTATGCCTTTCTCTTGGTTTTATTTATCCACAATTCTTAAATAAGTATAGTATGAGCATTAAAAAATAAACTTTCATAGAAACTGGTGGATTGATATTACATAATGGAAAATAATCATACATGTTACATTTTTACTGTTAACAAATTAGTAGTAAAACATATTCCCTTTTTTTAGGTTGTTGAACTCAGTAGCTGTGAAGAAACTCAAGCATTAGCACTGCAAGTTATACTCTCATTAATTAAATACAACCAACAAAGAGTACATGAATTAGAAAATTGTAATGGACTTTCCATGATTCATCAGGTGTTGATCAAACAAAAATGCATTGTTGGCTTTCACATTTTGAAGGTATGACCTCATAAAATTTATTCTTATAGTTTCCATATGCAGTGATATGCATCTCTTCATCAGTCTTTCAATAACAGTTTTGTGTTTCAATTATTCCTGAAGAAAATGACGGAAACTCAGTATATGTTTAATTAAACTAGTCACTCTTCTGATTCTTTTCTTTCTTTTTTTTTTTTTTTGAGACTAAGTCTCGCTTTGTTGCCCAGGCTAGATTGAGTGCCATGGCGTCAGCCTAGCTCACAGCAACCTCAAACTCCTGGGCTCAAGCAATCCTCCTGCCTCAGCCTCCCGAGTAGCTGGGACTACAGGCATGTGCCACCATGCCTGGCTAGTTTTTTCTATGTATATTAGTTGGCCAATTAATTTCTTTCTATTTATAGTAGAGATTGGGTCTCGCTCTTGCTCAGGCTGGTTTCGAACTCTTGACCTCGAGCAATCTGCCCGCCTCGGCCTCCCGGAGTGCTAGGATTACAGGCGTGAGCCACCGCGCCCGGCCTGGTTCTTTTCATCATTTAAATAATTACATTTTTCTTTTCCTTATAGCATTTTGGAAACGTAAAAAAAAAATAATAATCCATAAAACTTTAGATCTGAATGGACCACAGATATCTCTCGGGCCATTCCCTCATTCTGTAGATTGATGAATTTGTTTCTTTCAGCTCCCATCATATGGAACACAACCTAGTTTTCTAGACACCTAGAGACATACCATTCCAATGGTATGTAGCAATGCTGCTACAGAGTTAATTTTTAAAGTCACTGATATTGGTGTTATTTTTATTATGATCCCACTATCATCATATATTTAAATACCTTTCTAGCTAAAAGTATTTGGTAACACTGTGAAAATATTTTTCTCTGAAGGTATTGATATTAAGGCAAAAGATGATTCCCCTACCCTTACTTCCACCCACACCTCTTCAAACTATCAAGATCCATACATTTATGCCATAAATCCTTACTACTTTTTGGAAAAGGTTTTAAAGCCTAATGGCAGATTAGTTCGATTTAAAAAGTGAAAATAGAATGTGGTTTGTTTTACCGCATATTTGAAACCTAGTAGTTTCTTACAAATATTTGAAAGTTTGAGATTTTTCTATTAATCTGAATTGTTTTACAAAACAAATTCAAGATATTTTGTGAAACGTTGAATTATTTATATTTTCCTTTGAATTTAATGTCATGATTGCTAAGATTGAAAACTTAATGTTTCTGTTGAATTTTTTGATTAATCAATTATTAATGCATCTTGTATTAATACTAATTTTCTGTAGACTCTTCTCGAAGGTTGCTGTGATGAAGATATTATTCACATCAATGAGAATGGAGAGTTTAATTTGGATATGGAGTCTAATGCTATAATCCAAGATGTTAAACTGTTAGAGGAGTTATTGCTTGACTGGAAGATATGGAATAAAGCAGAGGCATGTAATATATAATTTTTTCTATTTTTTTATTGTAAAATATATGTAACATACAATTTACTGTCTTAACAATTTTTAAGTCTGCAGTTCAGTGGCATTAAGTACATTCACAGTGTTGTGCAACTATTACCACTATCCATCTCCATAACTCTTTGTTATATGAAACCAAAACTCTGTACCCTTTAAACAATAACTCCCTTTTCCTCCTTTTCCCCACTCCCTAGCAACCACCGTTCTACTTCTGGGTCTATGATTTTGACTATCTAATATAAGTGAAATCGTGTAGTATTTGTTTTTTTGTGATTAGCTTATTTCGCTTAGCATAATGTTTTCAAGGTTCATCCATGTTATAGCATCTATCAGAATTTCCTTTGTTTTTAACGCTGAATGATATTCCATTCTATTCATATACCACATTTTACTTATCTATTCATCAGTTGAGGGACTTTGGATTGTTTCCACATTTTAGCTATTGTGAATAGAAGCATATACTTTTAAATATTTATCTAATTCTTCTTCTGAAGAAAAGAATTAATTTATTGCTTCAGTGTAATGTTAATTATAAATAGAAATCTGGAGATTATTTCCCATGCAAAGGTTTGAACAGCCATAGGTAATGCTGAGCTGGAGGGTAAGGATCAGAGCTTGGGCTGGCTGAGAATACCACACTCAGGCAGGAGCATATAGGCTTATTTGGATCAGTCGAAGGCTCACATTTACTGAAAACTCTGAAAGGGGGGCACGCTAAAGTCAGGGGAGTCAGGTCCAGGAGAGGAAAATGGACACATTTCTGAGTAAGAGAGCCACACTGGCTAGGAGTTGAGATGATGGTGTGTAGGGTAAGATTTCATCATAAGCATAAAGTAAGCCACATAAATAGATCTTAGGTCTAGGCACTGCATCTCAACACCTATAATGCATGGGCTGGACCCAGCCAGGGAATGAGTATAGGGCTGTTTTCTTTCTGCTCTAGTATTAAACAGTCTTAATTGTATAGGCTTGTAGGCTTATTAGTTCTAGTGTAGACTGTTCCTTCCACGTGTAGCAGGGCTCTAGTAGGTATTGGTGGTAGGTATTGGTGGTAGGTATTGGGGATTTTTGCAAAAAACTAGATTGTCTATAATTAATTAGAGTATAATAACATTATCATCAAACATAATTATTTAAAGAGCAATTCAGAGTATACATACCTTTAGAATTTTAAAAAATTGGTTATTCCCAAATTTGGCAATAGTCCCTAAAAATTTACACATTACCAATAATAAGTTGTGAAGCTGGAAAAAACTCTTCTAATATATTAATAAAAATAAACAGACTGGGCACGGTGGCTCACACCTGTAATCCTAGCTCTCTGGGAGGCCGAGGTGGGTGGATTGCTCGAGGTCAGGAGTTTGAGACCAGCCTAAGCAAGAGTGAGACCCCGTTTCTAATAAAAATAGAAATAAATTAGCTGAACAACTAAAAAAATCTATATAGAAAAAATTAGCCAAGCATGGTGTGGCATGCCTGTAGTCCCAGATACTCGGGAGGTGGAGGCAGTAGGATTGCTTGAGCCCAGGAGTTTGAGGTTGCTGTGAGCTGGGTTGATGCCATGGCACTCTAGCCCAGGCAACAGAGTGAGACTCTGTCTCAAATAAATAAATAAATGAATAAACAAACATAGCTCAAACATGTTAGAGGAAAGAGAATTATTTTTCTGTTCTTCATATAGAAAATTATATTACAAAACTTTTATATGAAGAGGCAATCAAAGAATATGCAGCCACAAAACATAAAAGTATTAAAAAGACATGTCAAGCAGCTAACTAAACTATTACTATTTTTCTGAATTTAGTGGTATTTATGGTATTTTTCTATTTTTAAACTTTGTAATTTGTTGTAATTTCTTTTCTCATCTGAATAAATAGTCACCTTCAGATTTAAAAAATAGAAGATAAAAATATGTGAAATATTATAGGAAGAAAAAACAAATAATTACAAGGATAGCATATGTAAATAAATTGTATCAAAGGCAGTATAAATATATAATAGTGAATATGCTCAGTTGCAGATTGGAATATCCAACCTACTTAAATATTGCACAGTTAGTTTATTTAGTATTTCAAAAGAGCAGGCAAATTTGGGGTTGATTTAAAAAAACATTTTTTATTGAACTCAAAGTAATGAAACACACATACATTTCTATGGATTTGAAATAAGATTTTCTTACCTAATTATTTTTGAACTAACATTGGTTTTTCTTGTTCTTTGTCATTGGTGGTTTGTTTATATTGTCACTATTTCATTTTGGTACTATTTTTCAGATTTGAATCAAGTTTTCATACTTTGGCGGCCTTGTCTTCCGGTTTTCATATGGCTTTTGCTTTTAGGGCATCTTGCCTCTATCTCGTGAAGAGAAAGGTGCCTTGGTTAGAGTAGTATGATTAAGTCTATCAATTCCTTGGCCTTTTCATTGTTCATTGTTGCCATATAATGGCAGGAGAAATAGTAAGACCTGCAACCCCAAGCCAGCTAATTTTGCTTTTTGTTAAAAGCTTTGTTGAAAGGTCAATGGGGATAATAAGATGAGGAGGAGATTATCTTTCAGTATTAGTTATCTATGTAAGCTCTCTTTGTCTCTAATATTATGTTTAATTTAAGATTGATTCAATATGGGAGGAGCATTTTAAGGCACCATCAAAGGGTGCTAACTACTCTTTGAAGATGCATAGTTTGTAGTTCAGAGAATTCTATTAATTTGGACTTAAAAGTAAATTAGTTAAAAAATGCATAATTTTCACATTGTCCATGACTTTTCAATTTAGTATGATTTGTTCTAAAATTATTTGGTTAAATTCTGCATATGCAAATTGGTATTGAAATTTATACATTTTAATAACATTCCTTGAAGATAAATTATTTGAAAACAATTATATTGGAATATGTATACTTCTGTAATTTGAATAAATCCCTCAAAATAATTCACCTTTTGAAAATACTTATATATCATTTAATGCCACAGAAAGGGTAATGTAATAAAGCACCTAATATTAATAAAATATTGCATTCAACATGGGTAATTGGAAATGACCTGTTGACAACAAAAAATAATAATCGGAGAATGAATTTTAAGATTTGCTTTTTTCAGACAAATTTAAACTTTGATACTGAATATATACACAGTGTTAAATTGTTGTGTTATGTGTTTTCTAAAAAGCAGGAAGACTGTTTTTCAGCAACTATGTGCTTATTGGTGTGTGTTTATTTTCTCAGCAAGGTGTTTGGGAAACTCTGCTAGCTGCTCTAGAAGTCCTCATCAGAGCAGATCACCACCAGCAGATGTTTAATATTAAGCAGTTATTGAAAGCTCAAGTGGTTCATCACTTTCTACTGACTTGTCAGGTTTTACAGGTACTTTTCATGCAACTTTACTTTTGGAGAAATATTTTCTGTAGTTGTTTCTGTGTAATAATTCAATACTTTGGACATCAAATTTTTGTGGGACTTTCAATGGGATTTTTTTCTCTCTTTTCCATCTTCTCTACTATCCAGGTTCTCTTCTTTCAACAAATAATATAGGTGTTTTTCAACTCTTGCCTCTTATACCTTGATCTTCACACTGTCATCATTCCTAACTCAATTACAAAAGAACAACTACTAAATTTCTGAGATTTTTTTTAAGTTGGGATATAATAATAATTTTGTGATGTCTTAAACATCATAGTTAATTAATTTTTTTAAGTTTCAGAGTATTATGGTGGTACAAACGTTTTGATTACATGAATTGCTTTTGTGTCATTTGAGTCAAAGTTATAAGTGTGCCCAGCATCAAGATAGTGTGCCTTGTACCCGTTAGGTGTGAATTTACCCATCCCCTTCTCCCCCTCCTACCTGCTTGGTTTTTGCTGAGTTTTACTACCATATTGTACTCACTAGTTGATTAATTTTAACTATTTCATATTCCTTAAATAAAAACTTACAACTATGCATTGTTTAAATAAGTATAAATTTACTAAAAGAATTAGCATCTTGAAAATGTATCCAAAAATTATATTAAAAAGTGGCACTAATTTCACCAGTTATGTTATAATGTATGTGCTATGGCCTGGCTTCTAGTTAAATTTTTTTCTTTGCATTTACAGATGTTCTTTTATCTGCAGACTATTTTCCAAGTTTTTAAAAAATGTCTAAGGCATCTATTGGAACTTTGTCAAGTTAGATAAGTACAGATACTCCATGGGATCATCAATATATTATACTTTCAGTGCCTTTACTTCAGTGGTACTCGGGGCTTCTCATTGTAGTTGGGCTAAAATCCAAAATCTGTGACAATTATAATAAGGTCTATATGATCTGGCAACCACTCCAGCCTCATCTTATACTACTCAGCCTCCCTGGCTTTCTTTCCCTTCCTTAAACAAGCATTCTCCCACATCAGGGAACATAGTATTCTTTTTGCCTTAAAAGTTATTGATCTCATCCATTTTATCTGGCCAACTCTTGCTTATCCTTCTTATGGCAACTTTAAACTTACTTCCTGAGCGATGCCTTCCCTGTCCTTTCCATCTTTATTAACCCCTTCCCCTTTATACCCTTACTCACACTCTGTGCATATACAATTTGTTAGGTTTACTGTTTTTTTATGAGATTATGGTTTATTTCCCTCCATACACCTCCTGAGGGTGGCAGGGATATGTTTTTTGTTGATCACACTGTAACCTCAGTACTTGGCACACACAAGCACCTGGTAAATATTTGTTAAATGAATGAATTCTGAAAAAAAATATTTTTTTTGCCTTTCTTGGCTCTTATGGTAAATTAGACTATTGTCAGGAATACAATTTGGTGATCTCTCAGGCCCCTTGCTTACTGAATGTTTTATGCGTCATTTATGCATCAGTTTTCCTCTAAATTTTGCCTTTGTATATTCATTTTGAAATTGATTGGGCAGTTTTCAATGAGTTCATATGACAGTGTGATATTCTTGTAGTTTATATTTTCTGTAGCTGAGGTTACAGTGGGACGTTCAGTGACAATGACTGCTAGGCACTTATAGTAGTGAAGCCTTGGGGTTAGATAAGCACTACAAGATCGACAAATATAGTGAGAGAATCATAGAGGGAAGAACCATTCCGGAAAAACCATTTTCATGGTGTGAAAAAGGGGCTATTGAAAGAGAGATAGAAAGAGTCATCAATGAGGTCGGAGAAGCAGCAGGAAACTTAGTAAAGTGAAAGTCAGGGGTGGACAGAGGGGAAGAACATACATAGGAGGAGATGGTACCTTGAGCCAAATGATGTGGAAGGTTCAGAGAAAATGTAGACAGATAAAGGGCCACTGGCTTAGAAATTCTTAATGACTTGCAAGATTTTAGTAGCATGGAGAAGGCAAGAACCAGATTCCAGGCAGCATGTGTGGTGGACCATTGGAAATAGTGAGAATAAACATTTATTAAAAAGTCCAGCAGCAAAAGTAAAAAGAGAAACAGAGTGTTAACAAAAGGTCAAATTATGGGATTTTTTTCCCCCAATAAAATAGGATACTGGTAACTATTTATCATAAAGTTAGTGGAGAGTGCAAGATTTAAGAAACTTGGGCTAGCATGCACTTACCAATGATTAACTGATTTTGTAACCAGGAAAGTTAAGAATATACAAGGGGTACAATTTAGAAGAAAGGCAGATGTTTGTAGCAGAAATAGCTCTATATTGGAACTCAGGAGATCTATGTTTCTGTCTTAGATCACCACTTGACGGTTATAAGATCTTGGCAAAGGGATTTTGTGTTTTCTCCTTCTGTAGAATTAGTGTTCTCTTCTTAAATCTGAGGTAGTTAGATTAAATTGTTTTAAAATTAACATGTACATTTTAAGTACTTCAATTCAGCAATACACAGGATAAATGAAGAAGGGTAAATGTAGAGATATATATTTGGACATAGGGAAAGGGAAGATGAGGAAGTTTGCCTCCCATACCCTTGATCAAGAGGCCAGCTGCTATCTATTGGAGAGGTGGAATTGGAGGATAAAAACAATTTATTTATATCATATTTATTTTTAGTAATTACTTGGCATTCTACCAAGTCTCATTATTCCAGGCAGTAGATGATGTAGTAGAAAGAGTTCAGTGGCCTGCGTTTGATTATAATTGTACAGCATACATACTTTTGGGTTATAATTGTACTACATACATACTTTCTGTGTGGTGTATGCTAGTCAAAAATGAGCCTCTTACTCTAGAAATGAGGGATAAAACCTCTCATAGAGCTGTTGTGAGAAAGAGCTTTGTAAACTGGGGCACATTGTATAAATGTAACTAATTTTGTCTATCAGAAATTTTCCCTCCTGATCGCATAGTAGTAATAGTAGTAGCAACAGAAGAAGAAGAAGAGGAAGAAGAAGAAGAAGTAGCAGTAGAAGTAATAGTAATAGTAGTGATGGTAATACTAATTGTAGCTAATATTTACATGGGGCTTACTATATGTGAGGCACTATTCAAAGAATTTATGTTCTTTAATCCTTGGAACAACCCTATGAAGTAGCACTAGTAGTATTCCCATATTATAGACAAAGCAACTGAGGCATGGAAATGTTATATGACATATCTAAGATCACACAGCTAGTAAGTAGAGGAGCCAGAATGCAAACTTAGGTAGTTTGGCTTTTGAGTCCATACTTGTGGGTGCTATAATATAACTTTGCCTCTGTTAATTAAGGTAAATGGGCTAGAATTAAGTTGCTATCAATTTTAATGAATTTTTAATAATAAGATTGCTTGACGTGAGAAATAGCAACTCAATTTAATGATAAATATGGTCAGATTCAAGTTGTAAACCAACAGAATTCTATCTTAAAAAGAGTATCTTGCTTAAATGAAAAACCTTAGTTAAATTGACAGTTCTTTAAATCTAATGAGAGTTTGATTTTTATTTTTTTAGGAACACAAAGAGGGGCAGCTCACATCCATGCCCCGAGAGGTTTGTAGATCATTTGTGAAAATTATAGCAGAAGTCCTTGGATCTCCTCCAGATTTGGAGTTATTGACAATTATCTTCAATTTCCTTTTGGCAGTTCACCCTCCTACTAATACTTACGTTTGTCACAACCCCACGAACTTCTACTTTTCTTTGCACATAGGTAAGTATAATCATTTTTTGTTAGATCTTGGCTATCTCCATTTTTGTTTTTATTCTTTCCACTTGATCCACATTTGTTTGTTATTCGAATGGCCTCTCTGTACTAGAAACTGTTCTAATTACATACTGGGGTTAGTACAGGCAGACAGTTATAGAATGAACCAGACATGGCCTCTGCCTTCAGGGAGCCTAAATAGCAAGAGAAGAGAGGAGACATACACTCAAATAGCTACAATAAGAAACAATATTTGGTAAGTACATAATAGATAAAAAAAGAGGAACTAATGAGATTTCGGAGGAGAAAGGGTTGCATCAGACCACTGTGGAAAGAGAATATTTAATAGGTTACATGATACCTGACATAACATTGAAGAATTGGGGGAGAATTTGAAAAGGGAGATTAGAGAATTACCATTTCAGGCAAAGAGAATGTCTTTAAGGGGAGGAAAAATGGAAAGAGAAAATAAGGAATAATGAATTTTACCTAGATATAAAGGACCTATAAAGGAGTATTGAGAAATAATGCCATAAATACAGTTTATGACATCATTTATTTTTCCCCTAAGGTCGTATTAAAATGGATCCTTGAATGTAAGGCCAGAGAATTTGAACTTATATTCTAGTTAGAGGTCACTGAAAGGGTTTTTTGTCTTGAGCAAAGGGATATGATGTAAGTAAATTATTGCAGTATGATTCAGGAATAAGAAACTAGAGATAGACCAATTATAGTAGTCTATAAGAGACAAAATAATAGAATCTGGGCATGGTAGCAGTAGAACTAGAAAGGAGAGATAAATGGAGAAATGGGAAGGTTAGGGTGGAATGACTTGACTCTGGGGATGTTAAGGAAAGAGGATAATACTTTGGCTTTATAATACTTGTATTTGAGGTACCTTGTAGTTATTCATGGTATGATTGTCTAGCAAGCAGTTGGAAGTAAGGGTTATGAAATGGGGGAGGTTGTAAAGAGCTACCCACATAGAAGTGAGTTGAAGCTCTGAGAACAGATAGGACCACTGAAGAAAAGTATGTAGAAAAAGGAAAGACAAAGCTAAGGATAGAACTACTGTAATATTACTATTTAGAGAGTGGGACAAGAAAGAGGAATGAATATAAGAGAAAGATGGAATAATTAGAGTTTTTTAAAAACTAGAGAAATATAATGTAAGAAAGAAAGTAAGACTGTACTTATGAGAAAGCTAAGTTGTAAATTTGGTGTAGAAAACTGGTTGTACAACATCCATTTTAAGAAATGTAATAAATGAATAAAATGAGTGAGCAGGCCAGGCACAGTGGCTCACACCTGTAATCCCTGCACTGTGGGGAGGCCAAGGCCAGGGGATCACTTGAGGCCAGGAGTTCAAGACCAGTAACACAGCAAGATCCCATCTCTACAAAAAGTAAAGTAAAATGAGCCAGGTGTGGTGATGTATGCCTGTAGTCCCAGCTACTTAGGAGGCTGATGCAGGAGGATGGCTTGAGCCCAGGAGTTTGAGGTTGCAGTGAGCTATGATGACACCACTGCAACCTAGCCCTGGCAGCAGAGTGAGACCCTGTCTCCAAAAAAATGAAACTAGATGAAAATGAACTTAGTATGACTTTGTGTTAGGCTCAGCACATTTAGTAGACAAAGGACTGTGGATAAAGATTCTGGAGGCAGGATAGTTCCAAAGTTGAGTAAAATATGGTCCCCACCCTTGAGAAATGTGCAGCCTAGTGGAGAGGAGAAAGGCATAAACAGATAATTATACTATGCCATGTGGAAAGCACAGTGATATAGAAGTCAACATTTTGTTTTCTGCAAGCATAGAGCATGTGAGAGCTAAGGAGGCAGTTCCTGGAGGAGGTGATGCCTGCTCTGAGTCATAAAGGATGAGTAGGAATCAAAGGGAAGGGCCTTCCAGACAAAAGAAGCAACTTGATGGGGAGCTGTAAGAAGTTTGTGCTGTTGTAATGTAGGAAACAAGGCTGGAGAGGGGCCTGGGGACAAATAGTGGAGAATCTCCTAGACTAGAAGTTTGGACTTTATCCAAGGTGGTAAAGAGGCAACAGAAAGCCACTGGAAGGTTTTAAATAGGAGTTGACATTTGAGAGAGAGAATTCTGGTAGCAGTGAGGATATGAGGGTGACAAGATGCCTGTCAAGGACACCATTTAGAAATCTGTGACAGTAATCTGGGTGAGAGATGGTAAAGCCTACATTATGGTAGAGATGAGGAGATCAAGAAATAAGAAATAAAGCCAGTTATGTCTGGTGACTGACTTGCCATGGATAAAGGAAAGATAGTGATCAAGGGTGGCTCCAGCTTCCTACATGTGGGGAATGGGTACTTCTACCAAGCTAACCAAAGAACAAAACAAAAAGAGTGAATTTAGGGCAAAAAAATGATTCTCATTTAGATTTGGTGCATTTATGGTTCATTCAAGAAGTCAAGCAGTTGAGTTTACAAGTACGAAACTCAGAAGAGGAAGATTAAGCTAGAAGTATTAGGTTAGGAGTCATAGACACTGAAAGGGATATATAAAAATATGAGAGATAGTTCTTTCCTCAAGGAATGAACAGATGAATAGTCTTCTTGGAGAGACCATAACATATAAAAAGTGAACAGTTAAATGTTAAACCATATAAATAACTATAAATACAGTTGGAATTCAAAGAAAATAGAAGTTAATGTGGCTAGAAGTAATCAACAACAAAATAAAAAATTATAGAGTATAAATATTCATGTATGTGCATTAGTATAAAGTATGCCATATTTTTTTCTCTGTGAACATCTTTTTGTCAGAATTTGTATTTAATGATCTGCCATTAAAGTTTTTTTTATCCTTTTTTTTTTTTTTTTTTTTGAGACAGAATCTCACTGTGTTGCTTGAGCTAGAGTGCCGTGGCGTCAGCCTAGCTCACTCACAGCAACCTCAAATTCCTGGGCTCAAGCAATCCTTCTGTCTCAGCCTTCCGAGTAGCCAGGACTACAGACATGTGCCACCATGCCCGACTAATTTTTTCTCTATATATTTTTAGTTGGCCAATTAATTTCTTTCTATTTTTAGTAGAGACGGATCTCGCTCTTGCTCAGGCTGGTTTCGAACTCCTTGACCTTGAGTGATCCTCCCGCCTCGGCCTCCCAGAGTGCTAGGATTACAGGCGTGAGCCACTGCTCCTGGCCTTTTTTATCCTTTTTTAAAAGTTGGCTGTCTCAAAAATTTTTTTTGATTCTAGATGGCAAGATCTTTCAGGAGAAAGTCCAGTCAATAATGTACCTGAGGCATTCCAGCAGTGGAGGAAGGTCCCTTACAAGCCCTGGATTTATGGTAATAAGCCCATCTGGTTTTACTGCTTCACCACATGAAGGTAAAAATAGCAATAATTGAAATTATGACCCTTCCCATTTTAGTTCTGAATATTCTTGGATAATTAAATAGTACATGTTTTAGGAGTTGTATTGTACAACCTGATATTCAGACTAAATAAATAGAAGATTAAACTTAAAAATTATAGAATATATTTAAGGAATCCGTTTTCATAACTTTCTGGTATCAGTAACTTACACTCAATCTAACAAGAGATATGCAGCAAAGGTCCTTAGGACAACTAAGAAAATGGATTTGGCTCATGCTATCTTGCTCTGGCATTCTCTGTCCTCACTTATCATAGCCATTTGTCTTCACTAAACTTCTGATTTATTTTCCCATTCTCTTCAAAAGTTTTATTTGTCTTCCTCTTTTCTTTCTACCTAAACCCATCATTTTAGATAACTTCACTTGCCAGATGAATGGCCATCTACTACTCCAGCTTCATGCTCCTCGACTCAGGACACCTTTCCCTCTACCTTATCTGCTAGTGTGCATGGCTCTGTCTTGGACTCATCATCATCCAGAATGCTTGCCAGCACCTCTGAAACTCCCACTCTCTATCTATATGATCTTTTAAAAATCACATGCATCACTCTGAAACATTTCCAAACACTTTACAATCATCCCTCCATTTTTTCCAGGTCTTTTGAACAGAATCTTTTGGCACCTTTTGCCCTCTAGCCAAAATCCAGATATAACTAGAGAAAACTTCTGAGCTATGGTGCTATTTTATTACTACAAAGCCTATGCTCTAAAGCAGTTCATTTAGTGCCTATTTACATCAGTGTTTTTCACATTTCCAACATGCAAAAAAATCACCTGGAGAGCTTATTAAAACACAGATTCCTGGGCCCCTCCCTCATACATTCTGTTTCACTAGATACAGGCTAGAGCATGAGAATGTGAATTTCTAACAATTCCACAGGTGGTGCTGATGCCTGTGCTGCTAGTCCATGGACCACACCTTGAGTAGCATGTACTTATATACCATATACTTAACCATAGGACCAATTTTTTTGATTTCCTACTACATACAATATTAGAAGCAGTAAATTGGAGAGCCACAGCAAGAAGAAAGAAAACCGGTACTTCTCTCTAATAGCAGCAAGAAGTGACTAAAGAAATGAAGGAGAGACAGAACTGTCTAAGACCATTTAGTCCAGTAATAACAAGAAGTATTACTGTTTATTGAGCACCTATTATATGCCAGGTGCCATGTTAGGTGTTTGACAAATATAATCTCAATCCTTAAAGCAGCCCTGCAAAGTAGATACTAAAAACTCTCATTTTACATTTGCAGAAACTAACACTCATGTGGTACAATTAAGTGATTTACCTAAGGCCACTTAACTAAAAGAACTATTGTTTAAATACAGTTATATCTAGTTACAAAGCCCACATGCTTTCTGCTGTATCAAATTGCATCCTGGTGACTGCCAGCCTGAGATAAACTAAGTTTCACTTAATTCACTTAATTTCCCTACAGTAGAACCATTAATCCTAATGGCTTTGAATCATTTAGTCAATACGGTATTTTGTTAAAGACATGTGAAAAGACATATGTTTTTGCATGATAATTGTAGGATTTTCATAAATGCCATTGATTAAATTGAGGAAAAAAAGACATATGTTTTTGAAAGATTCTAATAAAAAGAGGTTAAAATAAAAGTTTTGGCATTGAAGAATTTTACACATTATTTACTAGGAAAATTAACCTGTGTGGATTCTTTAACAGTGCTAGATAAATGGGCTATTGCTATGGTTGTCATTTGTAGCAAAGAGAAGTGGTCTCACTTAATAGATTTTTAAGTCATATGTTTTTACCTCCTCTTACCAGGAAACAGTTCCTCCAGTATTATTCCACAGCAAATGGCTGCCAACATGCTGCGTTCTAGAAGCCTACCAGCATTTCCTACTTCTTCACCAGGAATACAGCCACGGAAACTGACTGCAAGTTTGGGTTGTAGTATCGACAAATTACAAAATATTGCAGATACTTATGTTGCTACCCAACCAGAAAAAGAAAATCCTTTGGGGAGTTCTGACACACTGAAAAAAGGCAAAGAGGATGCATTCATCAGTAGCTGCGAGTCTGCAAAAACTGTTTGTGAAGTGGAAGCCATCTTCTCAGCCCCAGCCTCTGTCAGTGATGTCCCAAAAGGAACATTTGGATTTCCAGCAGTCAAAGTAGATAATAAGGAATTGGGGGCAGAACCCAGACCAGAGGACGTCAGTCCTGGAGATGAGTCCTGCCCACGCCGACCTGATTACCTAAAGGGACTGGCCTCATTCCAGCGAAGCCAGAGCACTATTGCAAGCCTTGGGCTAGCTTTTCCTTCACAGAATGGATCTGCAGCCATTGGCCGTTGGCCGAGTCTTGTTGATAGGAACACTGATGATTGGGAAAACTTTGCTTTCGCTCTTGGTTATGAGTCAAACTATAACCGAACTGCAAGTGCTCAGAGGTACTCATGTATTTTTGTGTACACTCCCCCCCATTTTTAATGTTTTTTGAAGAATCTCTACATTTCTAGAAATGTCTTCATTGTGTCACCTCTTGTAATACAACAGATCTGTTAATAACAAACAGAAAGGTGCTTTTCTCCTCATTTTAATACTAGATAAAGTTAAACTATAAATATCTCTCAAAGAAAAGAATATCTTGTAGTTTATTTAATTCCTTACAGTTATTAGAGAAAAATTCTTCAGTTCAGAGAATTGATAAGGTTTATTATTATTTCCAATAACATCTAAAGTAGCACTGTCCAATGAAACTTTCTGCAATGATGGATGTGTTTTATCTGTGCTGTCCAATGCAATCAGCACTAGCCACATATGCCTGTTGAGCACTTGAAATATTGCTAGTGCAACTGAGGAACTGAATTTTTAATTTAATTTTAAATAGTGTAAATAGCACAAGTGGCAGTGACTACTGTATTAGACATCATAGATGTAGACTAGAGTAGTATTTAGTATTTAGTAGTAGAGTATATATCTGAAAAATCAGTGATAAAAAGTGATGGTAAATTTGTTAATTACAGTTAAATTAGGAATCATTTCTTAAACATTATGCATATTTGTTTCACATGTTAAAATTATTGGCCAGGTGCAGTGGCTCACGCCTGTAATCCTAGCACTCTGGGAGGCTGAGGCGGGTGAATCGCTAAAGGTCAGGAGTTCAAAACTAGCCTGAGCAAGAGCGAGACCCTGTGTCTACTAAAAATAGAAAGAAATTAATTGGCCAACTAAATATATATACAAAAAATTAGCCGGGCATGGTAGCACATGCCTGTAGTCCCAGCTACTCGGGAGGCTGAGGCAGAAGGATTGCTTGAGCCCAGGAGTTTGAGGTTACTGTGAGCTAGGCTGATGCCACAGCACTCTAGCCCAGGTAACGGAGTGAGACTCTGTCTCAGAAAACAAACAAACAAAAAAAGTTATTACTGCTCTTCAGAGTTCCCAAGGTAATCATCATGTACTTTTCTCCCTGATATTGTGTTAGTAAGATTTTTTTGGTCTCTGTTTTAGTGTAACTGAAGACTGTTTGGTACCTATATGCTGTGGATTATATGAACTCTTACGTGGAGTTCTTCTCATCCTACCTGATATGATGCTTGAGAATGTGATGGACAAACTTATTCAAGCAGACTTACTTTTGGTCCTCGTTAACCACCCATCACCAGCTATACAACAAGGAGTGATAAAAGTAAGGGCAAATGCAAGATATATTGTTTTAGTTCTGAAAAATAAATATATGTGTAATTTTAAAATTTGAATATATATTGTTCAAGTAGACAAAAAGCTTTATTTTATACTTAAGAATAATGCATTAATATAGTTTATTACTTCTTACTCATAATTTTGCATTATTCAATTTTAAATCATTCATATATTGATTCATATCAATATGTTTCTAAAATGTATCAACAAATCCATATATCCCAACACTTAGTCCATTTTTGCAAAAATTACAGGGAATACATGATTCATTGGAAATCTCTTCTGCAATGTAATATCAAATTTAGACATCTACTTCAGGTCTAGCTTAGATGTCACCTTTCCAGAGAGTCCTTCCCTGACTACCTTATCAAAATCACTTTCCTTTAGCCCTGTTCTTTATTTATTGTATCATATATCCTATTTATATCCTCTAATTATCTTTTAAATTTATCTGTGTAATTGTTTTTTTAATGTCCCACATGAGGGTAGGCATCTTTTATCTAGCATATAATAGGTACTGAGTATATTGTTGAATGAATGAATGTTTTATATGAATGGTTTCTATTAGAACACAACCCAATATTGGAATGGTCTTTTAAAGATTCTCATTTTCTTTCATTTGGATGTAGGTACTGTTTAATCACTTGCAGTTTAGACCAGTATTTATTAAGCTCCAATTTTATATGTAAAACACTGGGCTAGTTGCAATGTGGTATATAAAGGGGAATAATATAAGCTCTCACATTTAAGGAGTTATAGTCTGGTAGGGGAGAGAGTCATATACCCAGCTAAGTAAAATGCAAGAAATTCTGTGATGAGTGCTGCAATGGCAGTAATTAATAAAGAAGAATTGAGCATAGGGAAAGCAGAGAAAGATTCACACAGAAGGTGTACTCTGTATTATACTGTAAACTTAGGAAGCTTTTTAAGTAGGACAGTAAATAGATGTGTGTTTGGAGACAAGTGGCCTTTCACCACTGTGAGGGAGTGATTGAAGGAGAGAGAGAGGTGGAAGTATTTTGTTAGCAGACTAGCTCAGTAAGTAGTTTAGGGAAGAAAAGATGAGTTCCTGGTCTGAGGTAGTGGTAAGTCAAAGGACGGACAGATTTGAAGATGTTCACTGGAGTGGTACCACTGGAGGGGTACCTTCATAACTGCATGTGGGGAATCAGGAATAGAAAAGCCAAAAGTGAGTTAAGCCTTTAGACGATGGGACCACTTCCTCTAAGATTGGAACCATGGAAGAAGTAGGTTTGGAAGGAAAAGTAGTTAATTTGGTGTTATAAATGTTGCATTTAAGAGATTAGAGAGGGTTGGAAATTCAGATCGATAAATAATCTGTCAAGATGTCTAGAAATAGAGGTCTAGTCTACATACATATACGAAGATTTGGAGAGAGAGCATAGTGTACTGATTTTTTTCCTTTAGAATTAACCACAGATATTCTAAGATCCCCACAGTAGAGTCATCATTAACATGCCACAGTAGCCACAGTAGTCAGAGACAAGTTCATTTTTTTTTTTTTTTTTTTTTGCTATGGAGGTGGTATTTTTTTGAGATTTCTATGTTCTTCTATACAGATGAACTTAATAACTTACAAATACAATTGTGATTCCTGTCTGATTTGTATATATTAAATGTTAATATATTATCTAAATTATCTTAAATTTTTGTTTTAGTTATTAGATGCGTATTTTAATAGAGCATCTAAGGAACAAAAAGATAAATTTCTGAAGAATCGTGGATTTTCCTTGCTAGCCAACCAGTTGTATCTTCATCGGGGAACTCAGGAATTGTTAGAATGCTTCATCGAAATGTTCTTTGGTCGACGTATTGGCCTTGATGAAGAGTAAGTGGGTACTTACTTCTCCCATAATTAGGGATCTTTTGTCTTAAATGTAAAATTTAGTGAACTCACTCTTAAAAAAATTATTTGGTCATCTTTAGGAAAAACCTACTAAAAGTAATTTTCCAGGTGAATCAATTTATTATTTACTATATGATATTTTTTCTATTAATATAACTTCTTCCTTAATAGTTCATTCAGTAGCTGGAAACTAGAAACAAAAAAATACTGCATCAAACGAAAGGAAGTGATAGTTAGGATTTGGCATATTGTGTTAACATGAGAAGGTTAACTGAAAAGAAAGGTGGCTTACATATTCTCGGTGACAGATTACAGAAATGATCCATAGAGGACTTTTCACTCTCCTCAGAGCCCTCAGGTTATCTGGGAAAAGAGTAAATCCCTCACGTGGAATTACTGATTGCTGAGATTTGACCCTGGTGTAATGCTGATGGGTTAGCAAATAAGTACAAAAATAAAATAATAGTTTTCTCCCAAACCAACAGTTTGGCAGAAAAGTCAAACTGTTATTTCTATTTATAATAAACATAGAGACATGTGTCTCCTTATTGTGATAAATAAATTTGGACATTGAGGAATTTACTTATTTATTGTGATTTTGGTACTTTTCCTTTGCATACAGCTTTTGGCTTTCACAAAGCAATTTTGCATTATCTTTTTGTTTTGTTTTGTTTTGAGAAACGGTCTTGCTGTCAACAGGACTAGAGTGCAGTGGCTTGATCGTAGCTCACTGTGACCTCAAACTCCTGGGCTCAAGTGACCCTCCTGCCTCAGCCTCCCAAGTAGCTGGGACTACAGGCACCTGCCACCACACCTGGCTAATTTTTCTATTTTTTTTGTAGAGACGGGTCTTTGCTCTTGCTCAGGCTGGCAATTCTGTGTTATCTTATTTGGTTCTCACAACAGCTTTGAGAAGAAAGGAGGGCATATTATTATCTCACATATTTGATAGATAAGGAAAATGAGGCATAAAATACTTAAATAATTTTCTTCAATCACAAAGACAAGTATTATTGGGACAGGAACTCAAAGATTCCTTCAGTAATGTTTAATCTATTTTTACTAGCTTTCTCTCAAACACTATGTAAAATAATAATAATAATTTTCCTGTGGAATTGTTATATAAACCCCTAACGCAGCGTTTCTTTGGACACAAGCGGCCCATGCATAAATTGAGGTGAATCAATCAAAGCCATGAAATTGTATGCATGTTTTATCTGAATGTTTGTGTATTTATCTTGGGATGGACTTCTAGCACCAGCTTTTATCTTCTTAGTGGAGGGGTTCTATAATCTAAAAAACAAGTTAAGAATCCTTACTCCATAAACTTTTTTTTATAACTTCAAAATCCAGTTAACAAAGTAGCCCGTAGTTTCCTTATTTTGTGACTAATTGCTTCTAATGTTCTCTTAATTATATTTAATTGTATATTATTTGTTACAGATTTGATCTGGAAGATGTGAAAAACATGGGACTGTTTCAGAAGTGGTCTGTCATTCCTATCCTGGGACTAATAGAGACCTTTCTATATGACAACATACTCTTGCATAATGCTCTTTTACTGCTTCTCCAAATTTTAAATTCTTGTTCTAAGGTAGCAGATATGTTGCTGGATAATGGTCTACTCTATGTGTTATGTAATACAATAGCCGCCCTGAATGGATTAGAAAAGAAGTAAGTTTTAAATTATTATTTAAAATTATATCTGATAAATATTTTAGAAAGAGAAAACTTTAGTAACAAGTTACTTTAAAACATCTGATTTTTCATAATACTTTTAAACAATTTTTCCCACAAAATTTATTTTAGATTAAATTAATTTGGAGAGATATGATTTTCATCACTTTCAACAAAGTTTGGTTAAGAAGAGAGTATTTATATGACCTACTTTTAGGTATTTATAACTTGAAGACAAGTAGAATAAATTTAAATGCCCCAAATATATTTACCAAGCTTCCACGATAGACCATAAAAATTATTATCCCCATCAGGAATAGAAAATTGAGGTTTAGAGAGAGATAATAACTCATCGAGGGTCCCACAGCGAGTAAATAGAATTGAGACTGAATCTCACTTCAAAAGCCTATATTTTGAACTTGCCATGCTGTCTTATTATTAGCATACTATATAACTATCTACTACCATAAATTAGCTTCTAATAGCCAAAAGTACATTGGCAAATGACTGCCTACCCAATAGGTTAACAGCTTTAAAAAGTATGTTGGGAGATTAGATTTTTTATTTAGATTTTGTACATTTGGTGTCTATATTTGTGATATACAGTATAATATTTGTATTAGAATAATATTAAAATGTCAATCTCCAAAAGCACAATCTTTTGGTGCATATTTTTTTTCCTGGAATAATCAGGAAGAACTTTTTGTACATTAAAGCATTAAATGTTATCTATACTTTTATGGAGAGAACAGAGCATATCTTTACTGATTCTCTAGGCCAAAGAGAAACTCTTTGTACTCAACTGTGTTCAATTTTTATTGAGTACCTGTTACATTTAGGGTCTGTGTGCTTGGAATATGGGAAATGCAAAGAAATACAAAGTATTTTATTTCCACAAAACACTTAGCCTTTATTATAATACAATGTATGAAATTGGTAGAATTTGGGGAGTGTACTTACAGGCTTATTTTAGAAGTAGTTTTTTGTTTGTTTTAAAATTAATTATACTTACTGAATGTTCCTGTATGCCACTCTATTAATTGGCCTGAGACAGGTAATATTTCTAACCCTTGCTTGATTTGGAAAACATAAATGGAAAGAAGTATTTGGATCTAATGTCACACACTGAGGTAGATTATCAAGATTAAAATTGAGGGGCAGAAGTAACTAATTCATATTTATTGGTTATTTATAAGTGATTAATGTATGTTCAAATCCATTATCTCTTTTAATCCTTAAAATAACTATAATTTATACAAGTGAGATTCAGAGAGGTTAATTAATTTAGTAAAATTCACCTTTTCTGAGAAATCCTTTCAGAATGATCCTATTCCTGCCCATACAAATCTTCACCCTTAGTGTGGGCTGCTTATGTATTCTCACAGTATCTCGTGTTAAGCTCTATTGTTACACTTACTACCATTTACTGTTTATAGTGATGTCCTTATCTGGTACTCTGAAAAGCTATATTTTAGACAGAGGTAAAAGTGTATCTTCTTATTTCTACTTCTAACATGTATTACCTGTTACTTGCCATAGAGTAAGCATGAATAAATACCAAATGACTGCATGAATGAGTACACACTGGTAGAATAGGAATTTAAAACAGTTGTCTTTGTCTTAAATTAGTTGTTCTTTTTCTTATAAATGTTCTGTTCTCTCTTTTTTTGTCATTACTTTTAGCATTCCTTTGAGTGAATACAAATTGCTTGCTTGTGACGTACAGCAGCTTTTCATAGCAGTTGCAATTCATGCTTGCAGTTCCTCAGGTCCACAATATTTTAGGGTTATTGAAGACCTGATTGTACTACTTGGATATCTTCAAAATAGTAAAAACAAGAAGACACAAAGTAAGATTTAATTTTTATGGATTTGGGGGGAGTTGTGTAGTAGCCAAACATGTTATTTGAGCCTAATCTCTTTCTTCTTAGAAGCTCTTTTACCGAAAGTTTAACATGAATTCTGTGATAATATCTACTGGTTTTGAAAAGAAGCCTTTTTGAGTGGTAAATGTAGAAAAAAAAAAAAAATGATGCCTTGATGTAATTAGGAGCTGGCAACACATCACTGAAAGAAGCCACTGATTTTTCTTACCAAGTAGAACTTAAAAGTTTATGTGGAATAGTAATGCCCATTAGTTTTCTTTAATGGCAGATGTTAAAGTGAATATGAAACAGAAAGATGTAAGAATTCCTGGTTTAACTTTTTGCCTTCTGTACAAAAAGTCTGTTCTTTGAAACAATTATGTATAATGAAATAAATTTGTCAACTGATATTTTTTCCAATGAAAGTTTTATAGTGGCCATTTGGAAATTTGCTTTAAAATTTGTTTTAAAGACAATTGAAAAATGTTTACTACCATCAAGAACCCATGTTGATCAAAATTTTTAAATTTATGTCTAATAAAATATTGGCAGTTTAGATTTTTAACATAGAGATCAGTTCAATAAAAAAAATTAATAACCACATAGCTTGAAAACATTCTAGTATCTTCTGTTTTTAGATATGGCTGTTACACTACAACTTAGAGTTCTCCAGGCTGCGATGGAATTTATAAGGACTACCGCAAATCATGACTCTGAAAACCTTGCAGGTTCACCCCAGTCACCTTCTGCTCCCCATCATGCAGTATTTCAGAAGCGTAAAAGCATTGCTGGTGAGTACTGAAATAATACTTTAATAATGATAAATTAAAGGTAGCTTGACTTTCCTATATTCTTATAAATATTTCTTAGTTTAAAAAGTTAAGCTATAAAATTTAAGAAAGTTTTTTTTCCCCAGAGGGAACTATTCTGCTGCTTTCTTTTCAGTGTTGTTCTCATTCACTTATTTCTTGAGCATCTATTATGTGCCAAGCACTATACTAAATATTGGAGGTACAATGTTGAAAAAAATAGACACAGAGTCTGCCCTTGCAGAGATTGTGAAACAGTAGAGAAATGTAGAGGGTAGGAATAGAGATTATACTAGGACATCCTGATTTACATCAGGAGTTAGGGAGATCGCTGAGGAAATGAGATAGCAGTATAGACATAAAGGATGATAAAGGAGTTAGCAAGGTAGAGAGTCAGAGGAAAAGTGTTACGGGCAGAGTGGATGGCTTATGTGAAGGTTCCCAGGCAGAGAAAAGCTGAGCTTGTTCTGAGAACTGAAA
>VSMD01115301.1:0-118962 GCA_008750895.1 Mirza zaza | reverse complement strand
GGCATCCCATCCTGGCTGTGGTGACTGGGGTGGGTGAGGGGAGAGCATCCCATCCTGGCTGTGGTGACTGGGGTGGGTGAGGGGAGGGCATCCCATCCTGGCTGTGGTGACTGGGGTGGGTGGGGGGAGGGCGTCCCATCCTGGCTGTGGTGACTGGGGTGGGTGGGGGGGGGGGCGTCCCATCCTGGCTGTCATGACTGGGGTGGGTGAGGGGAGACGTCTCAGCCTGGCAGCTCAGCTCTGGCATCTTGCTTGAGCTCTGGACTTGTGTAGCGGCTGCCTGGGGGGGCTCCCTGAGGCTGTCTAGTGGGCCTGGCCCTCCCTACCTCTTCTTGGGAGAGGGCCCATCATTCTCAAGGAACCTGCTTCCCACTGCCCTCCCCCGCAACTTGCCTCCCATCTCCCTCCCACCTACCTGCAGAAGTGCAGTCAGGAAGCATGTGAGGCCCACTGGCACAGCCTGGCCAACCTCGCTCTTGCCTCCACTGTCTGCTCCCAGCCACACTGTCTCCTTTGTCTTCCTCCAGTCCCCTGAGCACCTTTTAGCCCCTGGGCCGTGGCTCTTGCTGCCACCTTGGACGGCAGACCTTTCCCACTGGGTTTTGCAGCCTCCCTGGCGTGTGTCCTCGGAGGCTGTCCCTGCGCCTGCCCTCACCCTGATGGTTCCTCCATTGTTTGCTGTTTCTCCCCCTAGTGTTACCTGTGGGAGGGCGGGGCCTTGCCCTGGTCTCTACGTGGTAGGGACGGTCTCAAGTCACGTGGGCAGAGCTGCTGGTGGAGGAAGGAAGAGGGCGCAGGTTTTTGTTTTGGGAGCTCTATGTGGTCAGCTGAGGCCAGGCCACAAGAGGAGCCCGAGGTCGTGTCCAGGAGGGAGGGAGGACTGTGGGACGCTGGCCGGAGCTCCTCGTGAGGGGCTGGGATGCAGAAACAGGCCTGTGTGGTGTGAGGTCCTGAGGTTAAGGGCTGTGGAGCTGGGTCCAGGGAGGAGATGGCGCGTGAGGCCTGTGTGACCCGAGAGAGGTCGCATTCCGGGCAGTGACTTCGTTTCTTGGGTTGGAGTGGGAGCGTCTGGCGAGAACAGACGCCTGTGCGCAGTATTTCGAATGGGGAAGATGCGGCGAGGGGCGTGTGCGCCGAGGGGCTGCTGAGACGTGGGGAGGGAGGTTCTTGGTGTTGGAGGCCTCCACCACGCTGTGACTCTGCTGCTTCCTTCTGGCAGGTTTATCACGCGCCCTGACGTCAAGCAGCAGAAGATGGCGGGTTTCCTGGACTGGAGCTTGTGCACCTTGGCCCGCTCCTCCTTCCAGACCCTCGAGGGCGTCATCGCCATGGATGGGACCCTGCAGGCCCTGGTAAGCACAGCTCCAGGGCACGGCCTCAGGGCCTGGCGACAGCAGGGAAGTGGTGCTTCACGCAGGACCGTGGGACATGGTTTCACATGTGCTTCCGTCTTGAATCCGGTCAGGTTTGTTTAGCCCTGACAGGGTTGTGTTCAGTTTTTCCTCCGCCACCTTAGGTCCTGCCTGGTTAACCAGCTGGCCTGGGTGTTCTGCATGCATCCCTGCGCTCGCCACCAGAGGGCGGTGGTGCCTGCACAGTGGCCGCCTTGTGGGCAGCTCTCGCCTCTGGTTTCCTCCTGCTTGATTTTGTTATACAGCACAGTTATTGGAACCAGCTCTAATGAAATGAGGCAAGTGATTTGAAACTTGGTTTTGTTCAGATGGTCGGGTGAGACTGTTTGTAACGCCTGTGTTTAACACAGACCTGGAGGTGCCCCGAAGGTGCCCCCGCCTCCAGCCTTGACTGGCCCTTTCTTTGCTTGTCTGTTGTGTTGCCTTTTCTAGCACTAACGAGGAGAAAAGATCTAGTTTAAGTTTTGCAGAAGAGGGCGAGGCCTGGGGGTCTAGGCTGGCAGCTCCCGGGCCAGCCTTCTCCCGGAGGGGGAGACAGCAGCCCTCCGTGGCCCCCAGTGTCTGTGGACAGACCTGGCTCTTTCTGTAATTGCAGTGGGGAGACTCGGAGAGCAGCTCTTGTCCTTTCTCTGACATCATGGCAGCCCCCCAGGAGAGCAGGGTGCTTGGGAGTGCGTGTGAGGAGTGACTGAGCACAGCGTCTCAGGTGGTCTGCCTGCATTCCCTGCAGGCTCCAGGGAGGAGGGGAAGCTGCTGGGCAGGTGGAGAGAGGGGCTGATGGTGCAGTATCCCTGGGCTTGAGCAAGCCTCGGGGGGACACTGTGCCGGACCCCCTCTTCTGCTTGACACAGCCCCTCTGTGCTCTCCTGCTGGTTGCGTCAGGAAACGTCCTCAACATCTGCTGCTTCCAGCTGTGTGGCCATTGTCTTTGGGAAGGTAGCCGTTTAGATGATGGGAATATTTCAAAGCACGTAAGAAAGAAACCTGGGAAGATAAAACGTTTTCTAATCCCTGCTTTCCCGGGTCGACATCTGCTTTCTTCAGGCCTCTTGCAGCCTCCACACACGTGTGATATCATACAGCAGTTCTCAAACCTCAAGATATAATTCGTATGCCACAAGCAATGCATCCTTGTAAAGCGAATAATTCAGTAGTTTTTGGGATATTCACAGGTTGTGCAACCATCACCATTACCTAATTCCAGGACGCTGTCATCATCCCAGAAGGAAGCTTATTACCCGCTAAGTGGTCACTCCTCAGCCCTGGCACTGTGGGTCCACCGCGTCTGTGGGTTTGCCTGTCGGGGACACTTCACGTAAATGGACTCACGCTGCGTGGCCTTGTGTGTCTGGCAGCTCTTGCTGAGTCTGTGTCCGAACTTCGTTTCTGTGGCCAAATAATACTCCAGTGTGTGGGTATTTCTGGCTGTTGCGAGTGATGCTGCTGTGAACTTCCATGTGCAAGTTTTTTGTTTGAACTTTTGCTTTCAGTTCCCTCGAGTGTGTAACAATAGTTTTAAAAAATTTTTAATAATAATTTGAATCTTTTTCTGTCTTTCTGATTTCTTTTTTGAAAAAGTTTTTTGGCCGCATGCCTGATATATTGATGGAATCGAGAGCCCCTGCCATGCCAGGCGTTTGGGGGTTAGGAGTACAGACCAATCGTGCCCTCAAGTGCCCCTTGCTCTGGTTGTGTGGGTTGGAGCCTAGAGAGGATTTTATTACGGTTTTTGGTTTGATTACTCTAGTGGAGGGCAGTGCAGGGTGAGGCTGGCCTTCGGTCACTGGGTATGGAGGAGCTGCGAGGGGTTGGGTCTGGTGTGCCAGATGTGTGCCGCCTGCCATTGGCCGGCGGATCCTTGGGGGGTGTTTTGCATTTATGCTTTAGGCGATTCCGGTGGAGCGGGTGGATTGAGCTGGTTCAGTTGAAGGTTTGGGTGTAACTGGATTCTTAATTTCTTTTTTTGTTTTTTGAGACAGAGTCTCGCTCTGTTGCCCAGGCTGGAGTGCCGTGGCATCAGTGTAGCTCACAGCAACCTCAAACTCCTGGGCTCAAGCGATCCTCCTGCCTCAGCCTCCCAAGTAGCTGGGAATACAGGCATTCGCCACCATGCCAGGATAATTTTTTCCGTATGTTTTTAGTTGTCTGGCTAATTTATTTCTATTTTTAATAGAGATGGGGTCTCTCTCTTGCTCAGGCTGGTCTCAAACTTCTCACCTCGCATGATCCTCCCTCCTTGGCCTCCTAGAGTGCTGGGATTGCAGGCGCGAGCCACTGCGCCCAATCTGGATTCTTGATTTTTGCCATGAGTCTTACTCCGAAAAGTCTCAGGTTGGGAAAACAAATGGAAGGTCTAACAAAATGTGATGGGAGCCCGTTGGTCCATGGTGGCTCTGCAGGGCAGGACACTGGACTTGCCCCACCCATGGGTGCTGCTTTGGGAGGGTAAGCACGTTTGGCCTCACTCAGGTGAGTTCTTAGACCACCTTCACCCCATCAGGAAGCTTCGTTTTTGACAGGCTTCAGGGGGCTCCTGCAGCCAGCTCCTTGCTAGCCTGGCCTGGGAGTATCCCCCACCCCGTCCCCGGCCTTGTCCTCCCTTACCCACAGCCACATTCACATATGACAGAGGCCAGCCTGGTAGGGTCAGAGAGTGCCTTGGCCGTGGGCTGGAGCCAGTTGTGATCTGCAGGCAGGACAGGCCTGTGTGGCCATGGAGAGGCCTCTGCGTGCAGCTGCCCAAGGCCTGGTGCTGTTTCCTGGCAGCGTCCTGGTGTCTGTCGGCTTCTGGGCCTCGGAGCTCAGAAGATTTCTCAGCTTGGGAAGGTTGTGGTGGCCATTTTTTGTCCAGTTTTACAATTGCTTTGCCCATAGGTTCTGTTTTTTTTTTTTTTTTTACTTTTTTTGATCATGTTGTTTTTTTCTGGATTGTTTCCAAGTTTTCTGTCTCTCCTTTCCTAGCAGAGGCAGCAACACAGGATACGGGTTGCATTCGGAGTACCCAGAGGACAGGTAGACTTGCTGCCCCTGCTCCTCTGCAGCTGTTGGAGTGGATTGAATTCTTTTTAGTGGAGTTAAACCAGCCAAGATTGTGCTTTTTATTTTGACATCTTCAAGTTCCACATTTAGGGGGAGAGAATTTCTCGTTTTTCCCCTTCCTCCTGAGGTGTAGAAAGGTTTTCTCAAAGGCTTAACACTGAACCTCTAACGCCCAGCTGGGCATGTGTTGGCAGAGGCTGAAGAAGATGCAGCCCTCCCTGCTGCTCGGGGCAGAGCACTTAGGCAATCTGTGTGGAGATTTGCCCCCAGTGAGAGTGAGCAATTGTCTGACGCAGCCTCTGAAAAAATCCCTGGGAAGTGTGTGAATGAAACTGTGAGGCAATGGCCCCCGGCAGGCCCGGCCCTGGCAGCTCCGGTGCCAGCACGTCCCTCCCAGAGCCTTCTGAGACCCGTGTTTCTTCCGGAAGATCTCAAGTCTGCTGGAGTTGTGCATGTTGTTTCCTTTTCTTTTCTGAAGGGTCAGTGTGATCTGATTGAGGTGCCCCAGCAGGAGGAAGCCGTGCTGGGCGCGAGCGGGCAGGAAGGTTTCGCCCTGGGCTTGTCAGACCTGCAGGCAGAGGGCTGGGCGTGCTGCGCGCATGACGAAACCTGCAGGTGTATTGTGCTGCAGGATTGCATCTGCTTCCTTTGATGCACTTGGCTTCGTTCTCATCCACCTGTTCATTAGTGTGGGCTAGGCGAAACAGGTGAACTCCTGACAAGTACCGTCGAAACCAAGCCTGGATTTTTATTTCCCTCAAAGCGTAGTTCTCCTGCAGGGACGATTTTTAACTCTTGTGAGAGGGAAACAAGTTTTTGGCAACTTAATTTCACTGGAAGGCCCCTTTGCTTTGGCTTGTGAAGACACTGTGGGTTTAGTCCCACTGTGGGCACTGGCTTAAAGCCTTGGCTTTGACCACACTGACAACTGCTCCTGGCGTGGCTGGTGGGACCAGTGGCAGCAAAGGCTCTCCTGTGTACCAGCCGTTAGGGTCGTGTCTCCCCTTCACAGTGCAGTTTCTTTCTTTCTTTTTTTTTTTTTTTTTATCATTGATAAAAGCCAAAGTCTTGTTAAAAGATAAATAGTCACAAACAACAGTGGTAAAAACCAGGAAAGCCAAATAATGCCAGCGCCTCCAGTCCCACCCAAGCCTGCTGCTGGGCATGCAGGGAGAGAGACGTTGAGTCGAAGCTACTCTTGTGTGTTGCGTACAGTTTAAAAAATAAGAGCAAATGCCCAGGTACGGGTGGCTGTGGGCTGGGTTCCGCGTGGGCAGATGGGTGGCTCCAGGAACCTCAGACTGAGCTGTTGTTGTCAGGGCTCTGCCCCAGGCCTCTGCTGACTCCGGCTCTCCCACTGACCTGGGGCAAGGGTGAAGCAACCTCCCTGCGCCCCACCTGGAAGGGAAGTCACCCTCTTACCTCAGAGGGTGGTGTGAGGCTAATTAGTGCATGTCGAGCTCTTTGAAGATGAAAAGAAGCCAGTTGATTATCCAAAACATTTGTTATCTGGGCTTCGATTTCTTTTCTTTTAGGACCCTTTGGAGACGAGCACCCTACTGTTCACTTAGGGTTCAGTGTGGCCAGAGGACGGATGATCCACACAGTCCTTTTTAGTTGTGATGCTTGCTTAGTGCGGGGTTTTAGGTGGAGAAAATTTGGCAAGGACCATTTGGATACGTACACTTTTCAGAGTTTGCGCTCCTATAGGGTTTAGGGGAAAGAAGGAACCTAAAATTGTGCTTGGTCAGTTTCACTGTGCTTTCAGTCAAGACCTTGAGCAGCCAGCTCTGGCACCGTCTTAGTTCCCCGGAACGCGGCATTCTCGTGGGGTGGGCAGCACGGGCGTGCGTCTTGTGGGAGCCTGCACAGCGTGCCGCCCACCTTTGCTGCTGCTCACGCCGCCGGTGCGTGCTCACAGGCAGCCCACAAGGGTCTCTCGCTGCGGGGAAGGGGCTTGTGGGTACCAGGCCTGACTCTCATTTCGGAGATGCAGGAAAAAACACACAAGCCAAACGGCGGGCCTGCTCCCCACACCTGGCTGGCACTGAGCAGGATAGAGCTGCAGGCACCTACCTGGTCTGCAGGTGTATGACACCTGGCTGCCCACACCTCTCTGACCCTCCCTCTGACAGGTGGCCCTCAGGCTGTGGCCACAGCTATTGCTATCTGATCCCATTCACTCTTGGCCTTTGTTTTCTTTTTTTGTTTTTTTTTTTTGAGACAGAGTCTCACTTTGTTGCCCAGGCTAGAGTGAGTGCCATGGTGTCAGCATAGCTCACAGCAACCTCAGACTCCTGGGCTCAAGCAATCCTGCTGCCTCAGCCTCCCAAGTAGCTGGGACTAAAGGCATGCGCTACCATGCCCAGCTAATTTTCTCTCTATATATTAGTTGGCCAATTAATTTCTTTCTATTTATAGTAGAGACGGGGGTCTCGCTCTTGCTTAGGCTGGTTTCGAACTCCTGACCTCGAGCTATCCACCCGCCTCGACCTCCCAGAGAGCTAGGATTACAGGTGTGAGCCACCACGCCCAGCCACTTTGGGCCTTTATATCCTGATTTCTGACCTTAGTTCTAGAGCCCTAGTTCTGTGGGCCTGTTGGGTATACTTGTGAGTCCCAAATCACCTCTGTCTGCCTGTCACTTCTCCCTCCCCGTAGGTGTCTGTGTGACTGACTGTCTGGTAGGCCCAGAAGCCGTGACCCCTGCTGATTCTCACTGGCTGGCAGCATGGCGCAGCTGAGTTGTCAGGAGAATCCATGTCGGCAGCAGAACCGTCTTGTGCACCTGCCGTGTGTTCTTTCTGCGCTTTTCTGTGGTGAAGAATGAGTGACCTGGGAATAGACTTTCCTTAGAATTGTTTTTCTTGCTTCTTTCTTGAAGAGCTTTTGGGCAGTTACCACTTTGTTCTGAAAGTCGGTCCTTTTCAGGACTGCGTGGGGCTCCAGGCCTGCGTGTGTGCAGAGCCAGCCTTCCCAGGTGGCGTGCGAGTCCTGGTGGAAGGTTCGAGGGTCCCCTGTGTGGAGCCAGGCCCTGTCCAGGCTGTCTCTGCTGTGCCCCTCGATGCCGACGGCCCCCCTGCCGCCTGTGTCACAGGTCCGCTCGCCATGGTGGGCTCAGGCCCAGGCCGGCGAAGTGCCCCGAAGCGCGTCCTGGGGTCTTTGCCCAGCAAGCCGGTGTCTGTGGGCTCTTTTCTGCCCTAGACTGTGAGTGTCCACAGGTTCTCAGCCATGGCGTTGTTGGTCCTCACACTTGTTTCTACCCTCTGAGGCCCCCGTGTGTCCCGTTGCTCCTCGGCGTGTGTCAGCGGTTCCGTCCTGGAGACTGGGCATCAGTGCAGCCTCATCCTTCCCTGCCCGTGCTGCCCTCCTCACCTCTCTGTGTCTCCTTCGTTCCATGTCCACCTGGGGCGGGCATCCCTTGCGCCTGAGCAGCCACGCCCAATCGCCTCGTGGCCAGCGGAGCCCTTCCTCTCACTGGGCTCAGGGTGGGAGCTCAGGCCCTCTCTGGCTTCCTGCGCTCTGGCTCCTCCAACGTCCCTTCATGTTCCTGGGATGTCCCTGTGCTGTGGTCACTCCCTGCCTGTACCGAGGCTCCTGTGGGTGGCCCCGTTGGCTTAGGGATGCTTCGCTATTTCACTTCTCCCATTGCTGCTGGGTTCTCTGGCAGGATGGTATCGCGTGCGTCTTTCACACGTCAGTACCTTAGGCAAATGGCGGATGCGCAGTCATTGCTTTTTGGTGCTTGTCAGTTGATTGAAAAATGGTTATTTTTAATCTAAAAATTATTAGGAATTGAAGTGTGGTGGTAACAAAGACACATTTGAGAGGTACTGGAGTTCTGCTAAATTTGATTCCACCTCTAAGACTGGGCCTCTCATTTTCCTACTTTCTACAGGTCTTTGCTATTCACAGTTTTTTTATGGCCTGGAGATTGCTGTGTGTGACGTCTTTTTTGCTGCTGTTATATATTGTAAAAGCTCTTTTAGCTTTCCTAAATTTGCAATTCTTACAGTAACAGGGATCGTTAAAAACCCTTGTCCCGTGTTTCACCTCTCTGTGGCGGTTTACAGTCAGTGACCTGCTTTTGCTTAATCCCAGTGAGACTCACGTCTGGGCGGAGTCATACCTCACTTGGGCCCAGTTGCCGGTCCCTGTCCTGAAAAGCTGAGCTGCTCAGGACAGCGAGCCCAGAGGCAGCCCAGATGCTCAGTGATGAGGGGAGTTCTTTAAACTGGAAATCTTAATGCAGTTTGCTATTTTATGGCTGTTAGATTACTGTGTGGGCTGTTTAGAACATTTGAAAAATCCGGGTGAGTAATAAAATACAGTCCTGTGTTGCTTAACGAGGGGACACGTCCTGAGAAGTGGGTCGTTAGGCGGTTTGGTTGTGTTCAGCACTCCCACAGACCAAGGTGCTGTGGCCTGTCTGGGGTAGACGGTCACTCCTGGGCTCACACAGGGACAGCACGTGATTGTGCTGAATACCGCAGGCAACTGTGACACAAGGGTAAGTATTCGTGTGTCTAAACATACCCAAACACAGAAACAGCGTGGTAAAAATACTATCAAGATGATATAACCTTGTGGGACCACTGTCGTCACATGCAGCCCCTCGTGGACGGGAACGTAGCTCTGTGGGGACTATTACAAACAGGCTGATGAAGGTGACAAACGAGGTCCGTAAATGAAAAAGATAGGAAGTCACAGTCATCTAGTATTTTCTTTCTTTTTTCTTTTTAAACGTTTTTAAGAGACAGAGTCTCACTCTGTTGCCTAGGCTGGAGTACAGTGGCTCACTCATAGCTCACTGCGGCCTCGAACTCCTAGGCTCAAGCGATCCTCCCACGTCAGCCTCCTGAGTAGCTGGGACTGCAGGTGTGAGCCACTGCGCCTGGTCCATCTAGTGTTTTCTGAGCCCATTTTTGCACGCTGTGTGGCCTGGCTTTGCAACTGGAGACACAGGCTGCAGTTGGGGGTATGCTGGGCTGGGGCTGGCGCTGGGGGTGTGGAGCTGGGTGTCCCGTCTGTGAGGTGGTTGGCGTGTAGCTTGCACTCTAAGGTTAGGTAGCAATGTTAACACGTTATGGGAGGTACAAGCTAGATGTGATTATTTTTATTTCATTTTATTTTAAACATTTTTCTATAAAGTTTATTTTTATGTTTGTCTACTTAGAATTATTTATAATTTATGTGTCACAAATTTATTTTCGTCCGAAATAGTATGTTTTTCACTCTGGGTGCTAGCTGATTCTAATCAGCTGTTTACCCAGCCAGTGAAAACTCAGTTTCAACAATGAAGCTTTTCACTTCCGTAAATTCCTCTTTCCTAGGTGGCGTGTGGCCGTCCTGGGAGAGTAGGCGTGTGTTCGCTTCCGGGGGCGGGCCGTGCCCTGGCTGCTGCAGTGCAGGGTGCTGCACCCCCTTGGGGGGCCTGCTTTCTGTTCCCCAGTGCCCATCCGGCACTGGTACTGTGATTTCTTGGGGTGAGGATGGGGTCCCTTTACGGTGCCCCTCACTTTTGGCAAACCAGCAAATGTGGTAGAAGTTGTAATTTTCTGGACTCCCTCCAGTCATATTGTGGTAGGGGTTCTTTCCCATCGTGCTGCTGGGAGGTGGAGCCTTGAGTTCACCAGAGTCCTCTGTGAAGGGCCTTCGCGTGTTGTGAGCAGGACGCAGTGAAGTCGGGGCTTCGCTTCACTCCTCGCAAGGCCTGGCCCGGCTGGGCTCATGGCGGCCAGGTGAGGACCCAGGGCCATGTTCTGCGTGGCGTCTAGCCTAGACTGGCGGTGCTGGTGTTGAGGACCCTGCCCTGTGTCTATGCTGTGCCCTCTCCAGTAGCCCGAGTGGCTCCGTAACGTGCCCACTGGTGACTTGCTGAGCCTGCAGTGCGTGCAGTTGGTTGTTTGCCATGACACTGCCTATTAGCTCCTAGAGCAGAACGCAGGAAGACAGACAGGGAGAAGCCTTGCTGCACAGCTGGCTTAGTTATGATATTGTATCGTGGCTTCCTGAGAGACCAAGAGCAGGGCCGTGGCATGGGGCGATCCAGGCGCAGAGCAGGCGTGGCCTGAGGGGTCTGCTGTGGTGCCGGCCAGGATACATGGACTTCCAGACAAGCCTTTCCTTACCAGCAAGAGCCATGCCAGAGCTGGCTGGCCTGGCGTGGGGGCCTTTCTCCCAGGGCCTGGGGTGGAGGTGCTTTTGTTGGCCTTGACTTGGTAGTGCCTGGAGGGAGTCTCAAACCAGCATCTCCGGCTTGGGAGTGGGCAAACTCGCTCCCAAGTAGCTCCACGGCCTGTGATTTACTGGGCTTGGAGAACATGCCCCGGGGAGGGAAGCTGGTTTGCACATTGCAGAAAAGCAGGCTGGGGAGGATAGCAATCGAGAGGCGTGGTAGTTTAGAATGATTACTAAGAAACTCGTTTTGTTTGCACCTTGCACTGTGTTAGTTTCTAGAACAACAAAAACAGACCTGACAGTCATTTCTCATTAGCCATGTAGTAGTGTTTTTTCCTCCTCCCTAAGTGGTATAATTGCTTCTGTGTGGTATGCTTTTCAGCAGGTGGTTTTAAGTTGGTTTCTATTATGCCTCCATGGAAAGTGGGGTGCACCTTCTGTGCTACGGCTTAGCTTATGAATACTCAAGACCATCAGGTAACTAGAGTGTTTTTACCATCCTCCACAAGCGCTGACTAGCATCATACCTTCTCGGGTGGAGCGTGTTGAAGACGCTTTTTTGTGAAAAAACCAGAAACAAATCCCTGTCTTCACTGACTTTCACTCCTTCCTTTTCGTCCCTTTTGCCCTCCCAAGCCTGTTCCAGGAGAGCCAGGCAGGAACTGCTGTGACTCTTCTCTGTGTGTACCACGAGCCCACAAGTTACCCTGTGTAATTCAGCTGGAAATTCTCCCCAGAGCAGTTTATCTGTCATAGAGAAAGTGTAGGGGTAAAAGGAATCAATCTCGTACCCACCACAACATGAGTGTCAGCTCTCCCCTGCCCCAGATGGGAGCTGGGAGTTGGGCCTTGGCGCTGGTCTTGCTGTGTGTGGGGACGGCAGGGAGCTGGGCCAGGTGTTCCAGGCAGGGAAGCCTAGCAGGTGCCTCCTGTGCCCAGCAGCAGGTGCCCCGGAGTGGGGTGTCCATGCCAGTTATAAGATGCAACACTTGCTGTTCTGAGAACTCAACATCTCTTGTGTTACAGCCTCCTACATAGAATGTTGTTGGGCTACACTTTATAAGGAATTTGGTGAATAACGCTGATATGTATGTATTTTTGGCATTTCATAGTAATTTAAATTCTTTTAGTGAGTGAGACCAAAGAGCGCTTCTACCCATTGCCGAGTGCTGTCAGTTCTCTCTCCCAAGTCTTTTTGTTTTTCTTTTCAAGAGGGTCTCACTCTGTGGCCTGGTGATCATGGCTCACTGCAGCCTCAATCCCCTGGCTGCGAGTGATCCTGACGCCTCAGCCTCCCGAGGTGCTGGGACTACAGGCGCCACCACGCCCAGCTATTTCCCAAATCTCTCCTGTCCGTCCTTCTGTCCCCTGCTTGCCTTCTCTCCTAGTTCAGGTTCTCCTAGTGTCGTGCCTGGGCTTTCTCAGCAGCCTCCTTAAACCTCTCGTTTGGTTTTCATCCCGTAGCCTGTGTCCTCTGCCCTGCCGCCAGGATGACGGTTGTCAGGTTGGGCTCTGCTGCTGTCCACGCTTGTGGAGTAGCACCCATTGCCTGCAGGGCAGGATGTCGGTCTCTCATGTTCATCTGTGACAGAGTGGCCCACCCCGTAGCTGTGACATAAGTGACAGCTGCAGTATTGCACTGGTGGATTCTGTGGCCCCTCAAGGCAGGACATAGGGAGGGGTTGACCTGTCCCTGCCCCTAGATGCCTGGACCTTGGCTGAGAACCCTGCGTGGTGGGCACCTTGCTGGGCTGGGCTCAGGGGTTGTTGACCGTGGTGACCCCATGTGGCTTCCTGGAAAGAGCGTCCCAAGGGGCAGTGTCTGGAGAGACCCTGGGATTGGAAGTCAGAGGCTTGGCCTCTGCCCGGATGTGCTGGTTGGAGCAGCCCTCCACGGTCCTGAGGGTGTGGGTCGAGGTGAGGGTGGGCATAGACCTTTCAGACCCCAGCTCGGGCCAGGAGGCATGTCAGTGCATTTGTCATGTAGGGTGACCATGTCATTTTTATCCAAACTGGCCATTTGTGGGAGTAAAAGGGGGCTCTGTTGATGCTAAGTCAGGCAACAGGCATCGCTGGGGCTGCCTGGACCACAGGGCTGCGGGTACCGAGTCGATGCCCTTCCTGCCTTGGCCTGGCAGTACCTGTCTGCCATTGCCCGTGGGTCTGGTGCCGACAGACCAGCTGCGTTCCGTGTCAGTCTTCATCCTGCCCCTTCCTTTGCTATTGTCTGCCGTGGGGTCCTGCTCCCCAGTGAGCATTGGCTGGAGTGGCGGCCGCCGTTCTGGGAAGTTGTTTCTCGGCTCCCCCAGGTACGGTTGGCTCCGCAGTGCACACTGTACGCATGCCCCAGCCCCCTCCCAGGGACTGTGAGCTTGTGTGGCGCCTTCTGACTCCCAGACTCCCAGCCCCTTTTGTGGGGACGGCTCCTGTGTGCCTCAGCGTTTCTGCTCAGCAGGTGTCTGCTCTGCCGACGATGACTGGAGTTTAGTGTGTGACGTTGGCTGTGTTGGGTTTTACATGAAGTAAATGAACTTTTAATTTTGTATTTTACATGAACTAAATCCATGGAAGAGTTCTTAAAATTAAATAGGTTTTGGGCAAACAAGGTATATCTATTAATACATTAACTTGGTAGGAAAATATTAACACTCAGTCCTCTAGAGAGGAAGAAAGGGGTTAAGTCTTCCGGTCTCTTTGGTTGCGTGTGTCTGACGGACTTGCGTGTCACTCTCACGGTGGCTCAGTGAAGTAGATACCATCCTTGGCCTGTTTAACAGAGTCTGAGGAAGAGGAGGCTCAGAGACCTGCCTGTCCCACCCTGGTCCGTTGCCACCCAGCCCAGCACTGGGGAGTGGTCTGCCGCAGAGTCCGTGGATAGAGTATGAGGAAGCTCCCTCTTTTTTGGAACATGTTTTTATTCTACACTTAATTAAAAAAATCAAGCGATTTGGAGAGTTTTCCCTGAAAATGAAAAGCACCAGTGCTGAGTGAAGTCCTCTCGCTGTGGCTGAGCAGATGCTGGTTGTCGGGACCCACTGTCTATAGCGAGCTGCGTGCTGGGGGCAGGGTGTGTGCAGAGGGACCGAGGCACAGTGCGTCGTCCAGAACAGAAGTTCTCGCCTTGCCTGTGAGGTACTGTTTTCCGAAGGAAAGGAAGTTCATGAGCCACTTCTTAGAAGTGCTCAGCTCTGAGTTTCTTTGATTAAGGGGCTCGGAAACTTAGGTGAATTACCCCGTTGCCTTCCAGATTGCAAAGCGCAAGGTAACACTTCAGGTTGAGAGTTCATACGGCTGGAACTAGCTTTTTAGGGAAAAATCTGACACTCCTCTTTGTTCTGGTGGATTCTTGGTTCGTTCACTCAGGGTGCAGCTCGTGGGGCTGAGCATCGGCAGGTGGCGGGTGAGCCAGGAGTGCCAGGCCCCGTGTGGTGACCAGGCCGCATCAGCTCTGAGGGAGGAGGCAGATGTCACCTTTCTCATCTGTTGACTAAGAATAAATGGGACTTCTGAATGAAAACTCAGGTTCCTCACCTTCGTGTAGCTTTTATCCTTTCTATCTTTATACCTGGACAGTGTTAAAAATCCCGCTGAGATGTCTGCTTTTCATAGGCTGGTGACCCTGGTCAGGGACTGGACTGTGTCACCGTAGCCCTACCCTGACATGACCTTGTGGGCGGTTTCTTCCCCAGTCTCTTATAATTCCTTCCTTTGTAATGAACAGAAACTGTGCTCCTGTTCCTAGGTGGTGAGTGTTTAAAATTAAAATTCTGGAAGATGCAATGAATTGTTTTGATAATTTTTTAAGCTTGTAATGTTTTAAGCTTGTAAATGTATGTGCAACATTTTAAAAGCTTTTTTTTTTTTTTAGGCACAAATATTTAAACATGGAAAACGTGAAGACTGTTTACCCTATGGTAAGGTTAATTTTTGAGAGAAGGTATATTTGTGATGTGCATTTGCCCATATGTAATTGAGTGTGTCTCTGTAACATTTTATTCATAGGTGTAAAAATCTGAAAGTATATTTGGACACTGTCACATTTCTTTGGTTTTGTTGTTGTGTGTGTGTGTTTTAATAATTTGACTTTCAGTAAACTGTCCTGGTCATTTGATGTAGGTAGAGGAACTTGCTGGGGGTCTGGGTTTCATGACACCTGGCTGTCTGTGTCTCCCACCTGGGGCACCTGGCGATGCTGGGCGCAGCCCCACGTCTGTCACTGGCCCCAGGGACCCTGCAGTGGCCGCGCCCCTCCTAAGCCACGGCTGCCACGCTGTGTGCTCTCTGCCTTGTTCTTGAAGTTTCACACTGAGCCTCGATTTATGAAAGTAAGGGTAGTGCTTCTCTCCACAGAGGGCTCACTGCTGGGAGCAAGAGAGAGGAAGGTGTATGGCTTTCAGATTTGAATGATAGTCTGTTTTTAAAAAGGTTTTTCGTCATGGAAATTCTCCAGTGGGTATAGAGGAGGAACATGGAGGAACAAACTTGTGTTTCTGTCCCAGGGCCTCACGGTTTTAGTCTGTGGCCTCTCGTCCATCTGATCTCCTCCCAGCCCCACCCCGCCGTCCCCTCCGTGTTTCTCAGCACACGTATCTAAAAGACAGACTCCTGCACGTGACCTTGGTGTCCTCACACCTGAGCAAATGAGCAGTGATTGCCCAGTGCCATCAAATACTCAAGCATGTCTTTGACGCCCCACTGTTTCCTGTGTCCTCCTATCACCTTTCGTCCTGGCCTCAGGCCCCCTCAAGGCTCCCTCTATGTTCCCATCTTCATGTCCCCCCGTCCCCCTCCCTCATACCCCTTCCTCAAGGCTCCCATATATATATATCCCATGCCCCTCCTCAAGGTCCCCCATGGTCATGTGAGCCAGGCCATCACCTGCATCGGGGTCCCTGGGATCCAGCTGGCTCAGGGCTGCAGGGCCACACCTGGGGGTGCAGTCGAAGGGTCCCACGTGCCTCCTCTGACGGCTCTGAGGCAAGCGTGTCTTGTTTGCAGCTGCCACCGTCCTCCAGTGCCTCGATGGCTGCAGACTCCCTGAGAGCAACCAGACCCTGCTCCGGAAGCTGGGGGTGAAACTCGTGCAGCGGCTGGGCCTGACCTTCCTGAAGCCGAAGGTGGCGGCGTGGAGGTGGGTACCGTGCAGGCGGGCAGACCACATGCTCGTCCGAGTGGCCGGTGCTGTGGCTCTTGTGTCAGGCGGTGATGGCTGACAAGGCTGACTAGTAGAAAGTGTCTTCTGCCTTCATCTTTCCCTTTACGCTCAGAAGTATTTCTGATTTTGAAAGAAATGATTTTCCTTTTGGTTATTTTCTGGCTTTCTGAAGCTGGGGTGGGGCCAGGAAACAGGTTGCTTTGCATTTTATGTGAGGTCTAGGCCTGGTGTGGGGAGGCCCTGTGTCCACGGGTGATGAGTCTGGGTTACAGCATCTTTCAAAGGAAATGGAGCTCACTCTTCAGAGACTGTTTTTGCTGTTGTGGGGATGCTCTGACAGACGGAGTTTGGATCACTGGCTCCCATGCGTACAGACTTCTCTAGCGTTCTTGGGGTGCTGTGTTTTTAAGAACATTCAGTTTTACTTTGAGTATTAATATATGTGGTTTGGGAAGAAGGAATTATTCGATGAAATTCAGCTCAACCTTTGTTCTGAATTATAGCAAATTCCAAAGAAGTATGTTGGGTTTTAGTGATGTTTTCCTGAAATGCTTTTTGGGGTTTAGTATACACCTCGTTCTATAGGAAGCTATTTATTAGGCAGGATGTTAGTGCCAGTTTCTAAAACGCCATGGAGAATGATGCAGTGCTTATAGGTGGGGTTCTCCAGAGAAGCAGAACCAACAGGGCACATGTACAAACGCACAGAAAGGGGTTTGGTGCAAGGAACTGGCTTGCTCAGTGATGGGAGCCGGCAGGACCCGAGATCTGCGGGCGAGTCGGCAGCTGGGGACCCAGGAGGGCCAGCGGCGTGTGTGGCTCCCTGCTGAGGGCTGCAGGCTTGAGACCCAGGGAGAGCACGTTTCAGTTTGAGTCTGAAGACAGAAGATGGCCAGCATTCCAGGTCAAAGGTCATCAGGCAGAAGGAGTCCTCTTGTATTTGGGGAGGGTCAAGCTGACTGGATGAGGCTACTCTGATTCGGATGTTTTCTCATCCAGAAACACTCACACAGACACACTCAGAACAGCGTCCACCGATAACTGGGCTCACCCGTAAACAGCCACCACAAATGAAAGAAAATAATTTAGTGTCATTACTTTGTTCAGTCTTACCGCCACGTTAATGTAATTCTTAGTGTGATTGGATTTGTCTCTCATCTTGCTGTTTGTTTTCTCTCTTCCGTCTTCCTTAACTTCCCTTTTTCTTATCTAACTTTTCCCACTTTCATCTCTCCTTAGATTTCTGCTCTATCTTTTGTGCCATTCTCGTTGGTACACCTTTGTGAGGAGGGGAGGGTTGGCTCCGGCAGACTGTGAGGTTGCTGGTGTGTCTCCCTCTTCCTGCCCGGTCTTGGTCTCAGTCCTTGATGGGTGGGTTTTCTCAGTTCTTTCTCTCCACGGTGTCGCCCTTGTTCCTGCAGCACGGTCCCTGCTCCAAGGGTGCGGCCTTTTAGGGTCTCCAGTGAAAGAGCTCAGTCCCCTCCCACGGGGCCCGGCTCTCAGGGACCCCACAGGCACATGACCTCGTTTGGCACCACTGTTCAGACACACACCGGGCTATCCTCGTCCTTACTCGGTTGGGGTGCTGCTGTGTGGACTTGCAGAGTTCTTCTCAGCAGCTGCTGCTCCCCAAACCCCGTCCCCTCGCACCATCTCCGCAGCCTCCGCCTGGCGAGACAGCAGCTTCCCCTCTGAGGGTCACGACCTTGCCTTGGTGGTCACCTCCTGCCTGCCTGCAGGTGTTCATATCCTCTGTCCAGGTTTCGTGGTTTGTGGCAGAGGGCAGCTGAACGTCTGTCGTCTTTGTAGTTTCAGCCTTTGGTTACTGAGCGTCACGGTGGGCCCTCTTCCTGTGAGGTGACCCACATGCGTGCTCACCGAGGAGCTGGCTGACCACGGTGAGGCCGTGTGAGTGCCTGCCACCCACCAGGCGGCTTGCTAAGTCCCCTGATGGCTGCTGTGTTAGTTGTCTGCTGCCGTGTGGCAGAGAACCCCAATACTTAGCAGCTTAAAACAACATGTCTTTCCCCGCACAGGTTTGTGGGGCAGCAGTCTGGGTTGGCTCAGCTGGCTCCTCCAGTCAGGGTCTGTCCCGAGGCTCCCTGAAGGTGTCGGCCAGGGCTGCTGTTGTCTCAGGCTCGACTGGGGTGTCTGCTTCCGGCCTCCTCTCCTGGTTGTCGTCAGGGTTCAGCGTCTTGCAGGCTGTTTGCTCAAGGCTCCCAAAGTCCTTCGCCGCATGGACCTCTCCGCAGGGCAGCTCATGGCACAGCAGCCACCTGGTACAGAGAGACACAGGGCGACTCGGGCAGAGGCTAGTCTTATCAGCGGATCTCGACAGGGGCCGCCCACCACTCATGGTGTATTCTCATTGCACCTCTGTGGTGTTCCTGTCACGTGTGTCCTTAGCACGTAACTCAGGATGGGCACATGCTCTGGGCCACCTTTCAGCCGCGTCTCTTGGCAGCTGACGACAGCAGTGCAAGCTCCTTCCTTTGCGCCCCACCTTTGCGGGTGTGTGGGACTTCACAGGCTCCTTAGGGTTCTGAGTGACACCAAGTTGTTGATTCCCATCATCGGGAGAGGGGTGTGTTAGGCTCCAGGTTGTAGCGGCCGATCTGACCTGAGCGTGCTTTCGTCTGTGAAGGTACCAGCGCGGCTGTCGGTCTCTGGCCGCTAACCTGCAGCTCCTTGCTCAGCACCGGCCCGAGCAGCAGACTCTCCTCGTGCCCTCCAACTGCCACGAAGATGACGACGTCCCAGAGGGTGTGGAGAGCGTGATTGGTATGTGGACCGCAGCCATGTTCCCTCGACTCCCTCTGGTCCTGGGCGTCGTCTGGGCTGTGCCCCTTCCCTCTGTGGCCATGTGCTCTTCCCCTCCTGGTGCTGGCTTCACTGAGCTTGTGGCCACCACCTGTCCTTTGGACCTTCTCTTCCCGGTACCTCGGAACCTGGCGTGTCTCAGCCCCTTTGCCACGCCGCTCCCACACATCTGACCTGGATGCGCTGCTTGCCCCGGGTGGCTGGGCAGCCCCGCAAGGAAGTGGGTCGGGACACTGGGGGCTCAGGTCTCCAGCTCCCTGGCCCCTGCACCTGCTCTGTCCCTCACGCTTTCCTCAGGAGCCATTTCAAACCCCCTTTTCCACCTGACCCTCACAGAGGTCCTGACCCACTGCCCTGTTTCCTCCCACGGTGGCTTCTGTTGCAGAGCTGGTTGGGGCTGGCTCCTGTCTGCACACCCTCCCACCCTGGGTAGAGGGAGGTCCTTCCTGCCCGCAGGGCCACCCCTTCCCCTCCCGGGGGCACCTTCCTCTCCCTCCCTGGGGGTCCTCCCTCTGTGCTGGGGCTTGGCATGGGCCTTCTCCTGGGGTCGGGGAGTGCAGCTGCTCCCTGCTGACTACTTTGGTGAATCTACTTCTTAGGAACAGTGGCAAAAATTGGCTTTATATGATTATTTGAGAATGTAGAGAAGGAATTTTTTTTTATATAGTTAAAATTAATATTCTTACCATGATTCCTTTCTGGGTATTCTTCTGCGTAGTGTGCCGGGTGGGTGCCCTAAGGCTAGGGAGTTCAGACTTTACCTGGAACACGGTCTGGTGATCCTGCAGCGCATGTGGGCCTTACTTTGCTCCTGTCTCCACAGAGCAGCTGCTGGTCGGGCTGAAGGACAAGGACACTGTGGTGCGGTGGTCTGCTGCCAAAGGGTAAGTTCCTGGGGGCGGTGGGGTTGGGCAGGCCCCTTGGTGCCCGCCAGCCTCCAATCCTGACATGCTTCCCACGCGACATGAGAGCCGCGACCCTCACAGAAGGGGAAAAGAGTGATATTTGAGTTTACGCTCGCTGCTCTACATCTCAGTGTGAAGGGTAACTAACTACTGAGGTGGGATTTCAGGCTCCTTTGTCATCTTGCCTTTCCAGCTAGGGTGTGCAAAAGGGATGAGCAGGCCAAAGTTGCCTTTTTAAAAAGTCTTTTAAATGTTCCCTTCCTTATTTTTCCACATCGTCATCACCGTGCCCTCTCCTGTTCCCTGCCAGATGAGGGGCACAGCCCCCACTAGCGACAGTGCTGGGAACATCTGCTCTTGTGGGGGGAGGGCCAGCATCTGGTTGTGCCCCACGGCAGCTGAGTGGGTGGGGCCGCTGTCATCCTCGGTCCTGCATGTGGACTGTCGTGCTCGGTGGAGGACGTGGGGCAGACCCAGCAGGGCCAGACTGTGAGCACGGTGCACAAGGACGTTCAGATGTTAGGGAGACCCTGCCATGGAGGAGACAGCAGGGTGTGAGGGCTGGCCGATGCTGGGGGCCGAGTTCCACCGGAAGCTCTCCTGGAAGATCTCCACAGGCCTAGGGGCTGGTGGGGCTCACGTGGGCCTGTTCATCTCTGTGTTGGTGCGCAGCATCTCATCCAGCACGTCTGGCAGAGCGAGATGGATAGTGTACAGTGGTGGGGGGGGAGGGCCTTTCTGGAGGCCTCTAGCCGGGACCCTTCCCACGAGTCTGTCTCTGGGACTTGGGCCATGAGCCGGCCCCAGAGCTCCCTTGTGTGGAGCCTGGAGCCCACATCACAGGGCTGCTGGGGGGCTCAATCAGAGCCTAGGGGAAGCGGGGCAGCCCAGCCCCTCTGGTGGGCTCTAGGTCGCGGCCCTCAGCGTTCCCCTGGTGCCTTGGTGCTGTTCACTGAGGGGTGGGGGCAGCAGTGTCTGGGCTGTTGCGGTCTGAGGTGACCGTGTGGCCACCCACTTGCCCCCTTTGCCCTCTCCTCAGAGCGGTGGACTCCTCACCCATCTCCCCATTGTAATGTGACGGGCTCCCCGACAGGCAGGTGACGCTTTCTTGAGCAGGACTGGGGGGGCTTGCTTGGGTCAGCCTCTGCGTGCTCTGAGGGACGTTCATTCATGCGGCGCGCACCCTCCTCGGCAGGCTGGTGGGACTGACAGCTGCTGTTTTGTTTCAGAATTGGCAGGATGGCCGGACGGCTCCCCAAAGAGCTGGCGGACGACGTGGTTGGGTCTGTGCTGGATTGTTTCAGGTATGTGCGATGGCCGGAGCGAGGCGTGTTTCTGTCTTAACCCTGCATGTAGGAGTGGTGGCTTTTCTCTCCTTACATCCTTTTATGTTTTCTTCCAGTTGAACTCTTTGTCAGGACCCCAGAAGCTTCCTTTTCTCCCTTTTGAAGTTAAACTTGAGAACTCTATTTCTGGTACATCGTTTGTACCAGTTCCACTATATTTAAAAACCTTTAGGACAAAGAAAAGTCAATCTTGAACACGCACACTTGGGAAAAACTCTGGTTGTCTGAGTGAGAGTCAAGTCTGCACCATCTGAGAGAACTTTCTGGGATGGTGGAACATCCTGGATCTGTCTCTAGCATGGCTGTTAGCCACAGGTGTTGTGGAGACTTTAAAATGAGGCCAGTGTGACTGGGGCCTGAATTTGAAATTTGATTGGATTTTAATGAATTGAAATCTATACTTGGCCACGTGTGCTGCGCTGCGTCTGCCGTGGCCTCTCGGGGAGCTCTGTGGCCTGCCGGGCTGTGTGGGGTCCTAGCCTGGCTGCCTGGCCTGCTCGGGTGGGGCGCCCCCCCCAGGGGGCGTGGTCTCGCTGTGTCAGTGTCTCTGCAGGTGCTCAGGACCTGTCACGCTGCTGCCCTTCGTTAGTCAGGGCTGCTGGGCTGTCGCTGGGAGGCTGTGGCCGGCAGGAAGCTGCGCTGTCAGCACTTTTGGGTGCTCCCGTGCACATCATCTGTCAGTCACCGGGGGCAGCTCCGCAGGCGGCCCATGGTGCTGTCTTCCTTCTGGAATAGTTTCTTCTTGCAGTTTGCCTCGAGCCTGCTTAGTGACAATTTAAGGAGTGCAGGAAACAGTATGTCAAATATCAGCCATCTTTTTCAGAAAAATGCTGCCTGTTTGGCACATACTCTTCTGGTGGAAACATTCCCAGCAGAAAACACACGTTCCCCTATTGAGACTGCCTTGTGGACGCCTGGGTTAGAGAACAGTAAGCCTTCAGCCTCTCCCGGTGTGATTCTGCTGGCTCGTTGTGTCCCTGGAGCTTGTCTCTGGCCGTGGTGGGACACGTCCTTCCGCCGCCTGGCGATACTGTGCCCTTCACGGCAGTGTGGTAGGTTCCAGGCCCAGCTCTCCACATCCATCTCGCTCTTCTCTGGCCACTGAGCCTTCTGCTCAGTCAGGCCGAACGTGTCCAATTGAACTCACTGAACGTCTTTTCTCCCACATTTACTACTTCTCTGGACGGTGTGTTCCTTCTCCCAGCTCACTGTCTTGGCCTTGTGTCATTCATCCTAGCTAGTTTCATCTACCCGCTCACGGCCCCCGCCGTTTTCTGCTGTGACCACTCTGCCAAGACCGCCTGGGCTTGGGTCTGAGGCAGGAGTGCACTTGGCTGCCGCCTCCCCTGTGCTCTGGTGCCTGGGGATGGGGTCCCCTGGGCATGATGTGTGTGGTGGCGCCATTGGCAGGTCCTTCTGGACGGGGCCCGCTTTGCACAGCCGCTGTCGGCTGCTGCAGCGAACACGTTTGATTTGGAAACAGACATTGGCCTAATAGACGTTTGTTTTAGTGTATTTGAATTGTCATAGTGTTGGTATTCTGCAAAGTTCATTCAAATCTTTTAAAATCTTTATGAACGTGTAAAGCACCGCTCTCTAATCCCAGTCCTCAAGGACCAAGTACCCATGTTAGATGTTGAAAATGGTCACGGAGCCTTGAAAATGGTCACGTAGTCTTTGAGCGCTTATAAAACGTGGGACTCAAAGAACGTTATCATTGTGGTTGAGTCTCCTTGGATAGGGAGCTCCGAGGGCCAGCTGTGTCTGTCGGCCACCGTCTCCCCAGGGCTCCACGTAGGCCTGGCGCATGGGCAGCAGTTGCCAAAGACCTGTTGAGTGAGCGGTTACTCCTCGACTCTCCTGTCTAGACACTGCTGTGCTTTATTGCCAGCTAGTAATGCAATTTAGTTCGTTTTCCTAAACATTCCTCTGCCATCACCTTAAGCAGAATCTGTAAAGGCCTTGTATTTGCTTTGGTTTTTGGCAAAGTGTGTTTCCATGTTTCTGCTGGGAGTCAAGTATGGAAACTTCAGAATAGCTCTCATCAGTGTGAGGAACAGTTACTCTTACCACGATGCCAGAGCCGCGCTGTTAGGAGCGCTTCTGAACCACTTCAGGAGCGTTTTTATTGAATGTAAAATATCACTTACGACTTGATTCATTGGCATTACGATTATTTATTAAAAGTTCGTATTTCGGCTGGCTGCCCTGAAAACCCATCTTTGCATTGTTCCCGGGTCCGGCTTCCTGCTCTCTGCAGCTGCCTCCGCCGAGTACTCCGCTTGCGTCGTGAACTCGTGCTTTCCTTTCAGTCCCTGCGTCGGGTCACTGCCGCCCCCGTGTCAGGCGCAGCTGTGGACACCAGCTCCGAGATCACCGCCAAGGCCTCAAGGGAGGAGGAGGAAGTTGTGGAGGCAGCCGAGGATGGAAGAGATGCCTGCTAGCGGGAATGCTAATGAGGACAGTGGGGCGGGGGCAGGGAGATGAGGAGGAAGGAGGGCGGTGATGGTGAGGAAGAGGATGGAGATGAAGATGAGGAAGCTGAAGATGATGATGATGATGTCGATACCAAGAAACAGAAGACTGAGGATGACTAGACAGCGGAAAGGGAAAAGTTAAACTTAAAAGAAAAAGGCTGCTGTGACCTGTTCACCCTCTACTTCCCATCTCAGAATCTAAATGTCACCTTGGAGCGGAGAGGCCACCTGCCATCAGGAAGCAGCCATAGGTGGCACGCGTTCCCCACCACCCAACCAAACCACGAGAATTCGCAACAGGGGAGGAAACTAGAACCCAAACATCCAAGGCCCTGCTTTTTTTCTTAAAAGTACTTTAAAAAGGGAAATTAGTTTGTATTTTTTACTCACACTTTACGTTTTTATACATATTGCTAGGGGTTGGCCATTTTTCATGGTCTGGGATGACTAAACCAGCCTTCGGAGTGTTCTCCGTCCTACTTCTGGCTCTGCCTGAGGTGTGCCCGTGTTCATTATAATCTCCAAGGAGAAAAAACCTTGTTAACAAGAAAAGCAAAAACAACAAAAAAGCCATCTACTCTGAGCATTCCAGGAACTTTTTTTGTGTATGTGCTTAGCTCTGCTGTAAGTAGTTGGTTTGTGTGAAATGATGGTTAAATAGGCTAAAGATAAAAGTCTTCTTTTTTCCCTCTTTTTGTCTTTGGAGTTGCTGTTTGTTTATTTTTTTTGGCCTCTTTGATGTATGTGTGAAACAATGTTGTCCAACAATAAACTGGAATTTTATTTTGCTGAGTTCTAACAAAGTTCACATTTCATATAATACAAAGAATGTGTAAATACCACTTCGTTCTAATGTTTTAATCTAGAATTCGGTCACTAAATTAAACAGTGGGGTATCATTTTAAGGAAATCTTCCTGCTCCTTTTTCTAACATAATCTTGATTTTATAGAAGTCCTGTCTTAAGGCCCAGGCTTTTCTGGAAGCACATTATCACTTCCAACAGGAGCGGGGTGCTGCTCTGTGAGCTCGCAGCTGGAGCATTCCTGCTCTCAGGTCTAGGGCTGACTCAGAACTCGTCCTCATCATCGGGACGTCTGAAGAGAGGTGCTGATGAACGTGGCAGTTTTCTTCATGTAAAATGGGATCCTTTCATTTCTTCCCCCAGCCAATGTTTTAGGATTTACCAGCAGGGTCTAGTGAGGCTTGACGTACAGAACGTGGCCTTGCGGCCTGTACTTCTTGCTGCGCTGGGGGCTGTGACCAAAAGCCGACAGAACTTGGGTCTGATGTCTGTCTCAGGGTCTTTGTTGTGCTCAGTTTTCAGGAGACGGACAAGGCCTGGCATGGCGGATGCCTGGCGCTGGCGGAACTGGGCAGGAGAGGCCTGTTGCTCCCGTCTCGACTTGCAGAGGGTGAGTAGGCGAAGCCCCATCGATCTGGGGCATGCTGGGGTCCGAACCCATCTCCCCAGTGTGGCCCGGCCTTGAACACTCACAAAGCGTTTGCGCGAAGAGCATGTCAGACCTGTGTCTCTCGACCTCATTTCTCATATGGGTCTTTATAATTTCCTGATTGCCCTTTCTGCCTGTTGTGACATTTTAATGCCACAGGTATCCTGCACACCTGGTTTTAGAGGGCCTCAAACCATTGTAGCGTCTGATTTTCTTACCCCTGGAAACAGTTTTTGTTCTTGAGGGTGGTGTTACCCATGAAGAGCACTTGCAGCGGTGCCGCACTTGCACTGTGGAGCCAGGCGTGCCAGCAGCGTCGGGGACAGAGCGCCGCTGAGTGACGCATCCGCCAGCGTGGAGTTGGGTGCAGGGCCGGGGAAGCTCTGCTGTGGGTGCAGTGGGTGGGGACCAGCATAGCACAGTGGGTGCCAGGCACCGCCCAGACCGGTGGGGGCTGCCATGTACAGCCCATCTGTGGTGGGGGAGGGCCCGGGCATGGGCAGGAGGAAAGGACATCTGCGACGGACGGAGAGGGCCCCGTCCCAGGTACGTTACCTCGGACGCCGCGCACCCAGGGAGGGGCTGTCTGCCCGAGTAGGGACGGCTTCGGCGGTGTGGCTGCATGGCGTACTACCAAGCCGTGCTGGTACCTGGCGTGATGGCTTTGCACGTGGCATTGCGACGCACGAAGAGAGCTTAGCCTGCAGTTTGTATTTAATCTGCTTATTTTTTTAACAGCTTTATTTTTTATTAAGACATAATTTACATACCATGAAGTTCACTCACTTAAAGCATACAGTTAAGTGGTTTTTAGTATATTTACAGAGTTGTATAACCATCACCATAATTTAGTTTCAGAGAATTTTCATTGCTCCCAAGGAAACCATGTATTCAGGAGCAGTAATCTCCCTCGCTGCCCAGCAGTCCAGCCCCAGGCTCCAGCTAATGCTCTTCCTGCCTCCTCCATGAATTTGTCCTTTCTAGACATTTCCTGTAAATGGAATTAGAACGTGTAGTCTCTCGTGTCTGAGTTCTTCCGTGTGTCTAATGCTCCTCTGTGCAGTGGCTGTGTCCGTGCTCTTTCCTGTCTGTTGCTGAGCAGGTTTCCGTCGTAAGGCAGCACCACCCTTTGTCCTCTCCATTGGTTGACGGACATTTGGTTCTTTCTGCCTTTTGACCGTATGAATAATGCTGCTGTGAACATTTGTGTGCAAGTTTTGGGTGGACATGTTTTCGTTTTTCTTGGGCATAGACCTAGGAGTGGAACTGCTGGAGCCTGTGGTAACTGTTTACGAAACTCCCAAACTTTTTCTAAAATGATTGCACCATTTTGTATTCCCTCCAGCAGTGTTTGAGGTTTCCAGTTTCCCCACACCCTCACCAACACTTGCTTTTACGGATTTTTACAAAATAATAGCCGTCCTAGCAAGTCTGCATCCCCCTTCCAAGTTGGCATATATAGTTCTGTGTAGATCTAACCAGCCATAAACCATATTGTATGCCACCCTGAGTACTGTCATTTTAAAATAAACCTGTTGCATCACTCTTCTGAAGATGTCCCGGGAATCTAGGTATCTGAATAACATCATGTTTATCATCATCCATCAAAGATTTCTTAGGCAGGTTTTCCTTTCACAGGAAGTTCATCCTTCCTTTTTCTCCGTGAGTCACTTTTCCATTTGCTTTTCCCAGAGAACTTTTTCCCAGTGGAATGTGTTTCTGTGCCTAAGAATCTTTTATTAATCTACTTATCATGTATCTGTAACAAAGAGAAAATATGTGACCGGAAACTTTAACTTTTACAGTTTGTATGGCCGTAAGGTGCTGAACTTTTCTTTTTTTGAGGCAGACTCTCGCTCTGTTGCCCAAACTAGAGTGCAGTGGTATGATCACAGCTCACTGCAGCCTCACACTCCTGGGCTCAAGTGATCCTCCCGCCTCAGCTTCCCAGAGTGCTGAGACTACAGGCGTGAGCCACCGCACCTGGCCAAAGCGCTAACCTTTTAAAAGTTTTTCTAGGTTGGGTTCTTAAAAAGTTTTTAGTATGAAGTTGACCAAAACAACATAAAATAGCATTTTATTAAAATTCAGCTCTTAATAAGATAAGATGGAGTTCTATTAATAGCTTCAGTTAGCTTTTGATGAATCATGCTTTTATTCAGAATAAGGCAAGGTTCTACATCAATACTATTTTTTATTTTCAGCTCAAAGGACTAGAGAAGCCTTGTTCACATAAATAAGTAGTTGGGAATGGCAGGAATTTTGCGTTTGCTGTGCTGGTGGTTTGAGCTTCTTCCAGGTTTGCTCCAGATCACTGCGTGCTCTGCCTTTGGGCAGTTTTGCTGGGGCCTCCATGGTCCTGGTGAAAGTGACGAATTGAGAACCACCTGCGTCGTGGAAGGGCTTCTCAGCTGGTCACCGGAGTGATTCCTGTCCTCCACGCCCACAGTGCAGTTTCCAGTGCCAGGGGGAGGGTCTGCCTCTCAAAGTGGGGGAGAGGCTGCTATCAGAAGGGACGTGGGGAGGGAGAGAGCCCTTTCCTAGGCAGAGGTCTGGGAGTCGAGGCTCCGGAAACAGTCTCCAAATCGCTCTGAGGCCTGAGGGGCACATGACCACGCTTGGCCACCAGTTTGTATACGTGCACACATGTACTCACATATGCACACTCAAGCACATGCACATACCTACACGAGCACATACAGACACACTCCCACACGTGCTCATTGCACCTTCACGCGATCAAACACACTCAGACACGCACACATCTACTCTGTTGCCTCAGCTGTAAACTCTTTCATTGAGTATCGTGGCAAAATACTCTAACGGATAACACAGGGTTTATTTTGTCTTCATTTTATGTATCTTTAAGGTTCACATGAGTGTTGGAAAATTAGCAACATACACATCATTTTAGGGAATGGAAAACAAGACTGAATAAGCCTGAAAATTCACTGCAACATCATAAGCAAATAGAACAATTGAGAATTCCTTCACCAGTAATACATTTTCCCTAATGGAAATAAATTATTTGTATAAATAGCCTATTGATGTTTGTGTGTTATTTAGTCATAACAAATCACAACATTTTTTTACATACAGCATCTTTAATGCTAGGACTGAGAATGTTTCTTCCTGATTTTTTTTCAGTATTTGTTATTTACTTCAAAATGTACAGCTAAATCTAATAGAAAACCAATTAAAACAATTTGTTCTAGTGTTAAAATATTTGTAAGAAAAGTACTTGTAAAAGATCTCCCGTAAGATGGCTCACGCCTAGAGTTCCACATGTCTTCTGGTTCCACATGTCTCGTTTGACATTTTACGAAAATGAGAGCCAAAGTTTAATTTGTCAGTCTTGGAGTATATGCGTCACAGATGTTTGTACAACCAAAAGTAGAAGCACCTTTTGATATTCGTGTTCAATATTTACAAAGACCGAATTGCAACTCGTTTCTGTATTTTGAGGAAACTGCGTTTGTAAAGACCAAGCAGACAGGAGGGGAGGCAGTCCCTTCGACCTGGCGCCACAGCTGGGGCAAACGCGCTCGGCCTTAGGACACCCGGGTTCTTTTGCGCAGCGTGAGCACTCGCGCCGTGTCGTTAGGCTTTGCTCTCTTAGCTCCATGATGGGATTTTCCTGTGTCCCTTTGGCTTGTCCTCTTTTGTCCTTTGGGTCTGAGGTCACACGGAGCCTCCTGGCTTTCCGTGGAATTGATGGTGGGCGCGTCTTGCGGGCAAGTAGCCTCCTGTGCCATGGGGTCCCCGTCGCCCACCCGGACGTTCCCCGGGCTGTAGGCCGCCAGCTGGCACAGGGCCACAGCCGCTGTCTGCTTCTGCTCCTCGCTGCTGTCCACCGTGCGTGCGTCCGGGGCCTTCCTGCTGGGGCTGGTCGATGGGGCTGCGTCAGCGTCTTGGTCGCCTCGCTCTGTCTCAGTCTCAGCGTGGCTTCCATCTCCGGAACCCTCCGTTTCAGTCTCCTGAGCAGCAGTTGCAGCCGGCTCTGCGCCTCGCAGCCGACTAGGGAAGGCCGGCCTTGCAGGCCGGGCATTGCAGGGGTCCCGCACTGAGAGGTTGAGAGGCAGGTCCTGCAGCTCCAGGTAGCCTGCGGTTTCCGCCAGGGAGCTGCTTGGATACACAGGCGCCTGCGTGGCCACCAGCTTTGTCTCTGGCTTCTTGGAGAGGTTGAGGGGGCCCATCCTGGAGCCGTCCTCTGGGCTGGAAGGTGGGGCCTCGGCGAGGAGAGAGGTGCTGCCTGTCTGTGCCAGCGGGTCTCCGTCCCCGGTGCCGAGGCTGGAAAAAGCCAAGAGAAAGCTTAGCGGACCTTGCTTAGCAAAGCGACCATGCAAAGCAGTTGGAGCAAGTGCAAATGCGGCCAACTGAGCTCAGCCCAACACTTTACCCTGGAGGTTTTAAAAATTAAATTTCTTACCTTTTTGGAGACTCCACTCTGTTGGGGGTCACCTGGACTGCATGTGGGCATTCCACGCTCTTCTTGATGGGCTTGAAGGCCGTGAGGCCTTGCTCGGGTTGGGGGGGTTTCCCCAGGGTGCTGGGGGCCGCCTTGTTGGAGAGGTCGCACAGGCCCTCGCATGTCTGGCTCGTCTGCGTGAAGTTGGTGGGGCTCGGCCTGCCCGGGGAGCCCGTGGCCGCGCTGCCTGCGCGGGGGCTCATCTTGGCCCCCTCTGTGTCTTTCTGCCCAGCCTTGGCAGGGTCTTTGGCCTCAGGGATTAGACTTTCTTTTTCAAACTCTGTGTGTTTTTTGTGGGAGTTCGGAGGGTTTAACTTGGAGGGACCCGAGGCTGGGTAGACCGGGGGGGACTCATCTAGCGGGCGGGGGCTTTGATCTTGTGTGATGCCCGTGGCGGGTGGGAGTCTGAGACCGTAGGAGGAGAACGCAGACTCTGGCCTGTAAAATCCGTAAGGAATCGGCAGGTTGGAGTGGTACTGCTGGAAAAATCTGTAGTGGTCGTATGTGGACAGAGGTGGGTTTAGGTGCTTCGGGGTTGGCCCTGGGGGAGGCAGGAAGTGTCTTTGGTCTTGAGCGCCATAGAGCGACAGCAGGGGTGCGTCACACTCAGGTGAGCTCCCGGCCAGCAGGTAGGGCGAGTAGATGGTGGCCAGCCCGTGCTCCGTGTAGAAGTGAGGCGGGTACTCCGGGATCGTGGGGTGCATGTAAGGGGAAAGGGCCCCAAACCCCTTTGTCGATGAGATTTTAGGTGGAAACTCTGGAGGGAGGAAGGGTGAGCCAGCTTTCCAGGGGTAGCCGGGCGCGTGGAACGCAGACTTGGCGTGGAAAGCTGCGGCCTTGGCGGTGGGGCTGGTCAATGCCAGCAGTTCCGGTGCCTCGGCGCTTTCTGGCCCCTTGAGTCTGTGCTCCCCAACTGGGACAAACGCTGATGGGCGGACCACGCCGTCCAGGGCAGGCTGGGTGCTCAGGCTGGCTTCTGGAGCTGGGCTCGGGGGTGCCGTGTCCTTGTGGAGTGCTGGCTTCTGTCCCGGGCCCCTGTGCGGCCCCCGCGCCTGCAGCTCTAGGTTTTCCTTGGCGTCTTCCTTGGCAAAGCTGTGCTGGGGCTTTGCGTCGAAGTTGGAGAGTCCATTTGTGACAGGCTTGGAGGAGGCCGGCTGAGCCGGAGGGCCTGGCGGGGCAGCTTGCTTGGGGTCTGTTGAGTTAGATTTGGGGCACTTGGGCACTCGGTCTTGCTCTGACACCAACGTGATGGAGTTTTTGCAGAGGCCGTACTTCATGTGGTTAAACAGATGTGACTTCTCGTTGCAAGTGAAGGGACACTGGAAGCATTTGTACTTGAAGGGCTTTCCCGGAGGCCTGGGGATGTAGTGAGGCTTTTTTGGCTTTCGCTCCTTGAGGAGACTCATCTCACCTCCTTGTGTTTCGACTCTGGTCTTCTGCGTGGCGTGGTCAGCGCTGACTCCTGTTTGACTTGGACGTGGTGGTTTTCAAAGCCCGAGTCTCCCTTCCTTTCTAAGCACTGTATCTGGCGCCGGCTCCACCACGTGCCAAGGGTCTGCCTGGGAGGGTCTCATGCGTCAGGTGGCCGGAGCTGCACTGCGGACAAACGACGGGTTAGTGGGTTTGTGAAAAGCCGGTCTGACCTTGCTCACGTCCCTGCAGAGCCTTGGCATGCAGCACACTCACAGCCCTACCCCCTGCTCCCTCGGGGGTGCAGCTCTGTCCTGGGATAGATAGCCCTGCTGCCAGCTTCCCCATGTGTTCTCTGTTTTCTGGAACCTGACCTGAAGGAGCTGCCTGGGCCGAGAGGAGTGTGGCATGTGGAGTGCTATTGTCAGTGCTGAGAGTGCCTGTTGCTCCTTTGTCTGGGGGCTGTGACCCTGGGATCTGCCCCTTTCCTCAAGAGTCCCCCCACCCCCCAGGGCTAAGGGGCCGAGCCCCTGCCTCCACTTCCCCGGCTCTGCCCCAGCGCAACCTGCACGGCCATCACCACCGTGAGCTCACAGGCTGGAAGCAGTGACTGTGTGACTGTGCCCCTCAGTTAGATGTGTTGTGGCAGTTCTGCCCACTCAGCCACGTTGGTGGATCTGTGATAGAGTGTTTCTATGGAAGCATGTAGCTCTGCTTTGGCTGCTTCCAGAGCCACCTGTGAAAACTCAGCTGTACCATTAAGTAGCATTTGTGTTTCTCAAGAGGATGAGTGTAAATCCTGGGTGTCAATACAGGTGGTTTGAAGCGCTGTCGAGTGGGTTTTACGTCCCAGGGTGACTGTGTGTTCCCATGCTCTGCACCCCTTGCTGATGTTTGGGAGCTCCCGTGTGCACCCCGCCCTGCCACCCAGGACACTCGGCCGCACCTGCAAAAGGCAAAACCAAAGCCTCGCAGCCCTGGCGTTCAGGGAGAGCAGAGTTGGGTGCCCGTCTCAGAGGTGGTGGGGTCGTGGGAGAATGCTGTTGGAAGTGGGCCCAGGCCTCTGGCCATGCCCACAGGTGCTGGGACTGGCCGGGCTGTCCGGACACTGCCAGAGGGTGTCCCTCTCCCCTCTCCAGCTCCAGGCTTCCTTTCAAGGCTGCTGCGCACACACCCTGGTGCTCCCTCTGCTCCTAACCCGGCGTGAGGCCCAGTGCCTGGGTCTGCAGGCCCTCGACAGCGCCCGGGCGAGGGCATGCGGGCAAGAGCCTGGGCCTCGGTGCCGTGGATCAAGGCTGCGCACCTTAATTCGTGCAAAAAATGTAAAACGGAAAAGGTATTTAGCTTCCAGATATTTTCGATTAAATGGAAATGATTTAAGAAAACTGTTTCAGCTGGTTTTGTTCTAAGGCATGAGCAAATATGCTCAGTTCTGCGTCTCTGTGAGACGTCATGTACGAAGCATCTCCTCCTGGACACTGGCGGTTAGCACAGTCCACTGAAAGGCAGCCTTTTAAACAGAAATGTGGATGAGGAATCTGAGAGGTCTGCTGTCACCAAATAAAACGTCACTCTCACCCACGTCCCCACGCCTCCCACACACCCTGCCCAAATGAGGTCATTCGAAGCAGCTGTAGGAATGGGGCCTTGATTTTCACATGGATGCCCTGAATTCTGAGAAAGCCGCCTGGTGATTTCCCAGCAAACTGGTTTCTCCACTCATTTATTCAGATTTCTTAAAAGCTCAGAGAACCCACTGCCAGCTCTCCCCACTGCCAGCTGCCTCTGTTAACACATTCTGAGTTCTTAGAACTGATTCTTACTAGGCAGTGGCTTGGGCAGACAGGAGGGCTGTGCTGGTGGACGGAGCTCCTGCGTGGCAGTGAGGGCGAGGCATGCGTTTTGGGTGAGAAGTTAAGGTGTTTGGTTGCCCCCTAGCCCTGGAGGGTGTCAGGGGACAGAGTTCCAGCTGGTGGGTTGGGGGCAGGCCATGCCCTGGGGCCAGGACCCATGCCCGGTGGCACCCCCACTGTGCGAGGAGGTCTCGAGGTGCCGGGTCAGAGCCAAGCAGACCCAACGTGCAGTAATTTGTCTTTCCACTTCCCCCCCTTATTAGAAGGAAAAAAATGGGAAAAATTCTTTATGGCTGGGGCTGCGCCTGGGGGCAGGTCTGCCCTGGGCGGAGGGAGCGTGGCTGCCGGGCCTCCCTGCAGCAGCCGGCGGAGCGGGGCCTGATCCCAGCCGAATGCGGGGCGGCCGGGTGAGCCAGTGGGCCTGTGCGGGCCCGCCGCGCCCTGCTCCCGGCTCCGGAGGCGTGGGAACCTCCGCGAGGCAGGTTCCCAGGGTGTGTAGGATATGTCACGGCAGAGATCTGAAAACCGATGATTCCACCCCTAGCTGGAAGCATCACGATCAAAATGATGACAGCTGCAAAACGTTTATCAGGCGAGCACTGCGTCCCAGCGATACCAGGCGTGGACGCAGACACGCCACCTCCAGCTCTAGAACGAGAGAGCTGGAAGGAAAAAATCCCCTCGGGGCTTAAGAAAGTAAAGACTTCAGTTTCAGAAGCAGTGTCATTTCATATTGCCGACACTTTCAGCCAAAAAAAAAATAAGTAAAATAAAAATAAGTAGCCCATATTGGTTAAGCTTTCCCAAAAGTCTCACAGGAGGCAAGTTTTACATAAGTTGCCCAACTATCACCCAAGAGAATAGTTTGGGAAATAATTGCTTTTATGTTAATATTTTTTTTTTTAGTCAAATATTGTTGTCTTTGAAGTTTTGAACCCTGCAGTTCTGTCCTGTGGTCACTGTGCTTGCTGGGCGGCGGCCAGGTCTGGGGAGGCAGGTGCCCCCCGCGGCTCCTGCACAGGGACAGTGCTGCAGGGTTTAATCACTCAGAGGGAATCTGTTTAAAAACGGAGTCTTGGGGCAGCAGTTTTGGTAACCTTGGATAAACTGCTCGGGATTGCACAACGCGCTGATGAAACAGGGAGCAGGCTGGCTCAGACTGGGACGTGCAGTCCGCTCGATCTATAAAACTGCGGCCGCGTCGGGCGAGTGGGACAGAGCCGAGGCCTCTGTAAGCTTCGGGGGTGATGTCAGCGGGAGCGCCGTCTCCTGCCCGAGTGGGGTTTGTGAGGGAGAAGAAACTGAACCTGACCGCCGGGGCCGGCCAGTCACACCTGTCTGTGGCCCAGAGGCCTGTCTCGCCCTCGTCCGGTCAGCTTATTCCCACTGGACTCTGTCTTTGCCCAGCTGTCAGTGCTACATGTTCCAAAAAGTGTATTATTGCCACAACAGCATAATCCAGAACTGTAAGTGTTTACAGTAAGTTTGGATTTGCATTCGGAGGCCAGGTTTTTCTAGAGGCAGCAAGACAGGTGTTTGACGTGCTCCTTTCCTGGAGGAGGCACATTTCTGCCCGGTCAGTACCTGGAGAGCTGACTGTTGAGCCGATGGGGGCTCACTGCCCCCACCACCCAAAGTTTGGGAACTGTGGTATTCGCACGTTTAAAATAAAGGCACCAGCGTGACACTGAGGGAGGCTTCTTCCTGCCTCTCGGTCACCGCGCTGGGCCAGCTGGAGGCGCAAAGAGTACAGACACCTCTGCCCGGCTCTAGTTTGGGCCCAGGGCCTGCTGCTGAAATGCTGCCGGGGTTCCCTCCTCTGCCTGCTCCCGAGAGGGCTGGACTCCCGTGTGCTCTGTTCTCCAAGATCCCTCTTTGCCCGTCCCTGCGTGGCGGCCTTCCTCTCCAAATCATTTCAGACCATGCCACCAGTGGAGACAGTGTCTACACTGCAGGGCATAAGAGCCAGGAAGGGGGGGGCAGTGACTTGAAAACATGCACAGGGTCCAGCATGAGGTTTCACCAGGGTTTCCCCACAGTGTCTACAGATGCCCCTTTGTGACTTTCTAGGTGTCGTGAGCGCCTGTGTTCAGCGGATTCACTTTGCCCCTGGAAAGTGTCTGGAGCTGAGAGCGTGCTCCTCTTCCTGTTCCCTGAGCACCCGTCTGGGCATAACTGCCCACACAGCGCTTCGAGCAGCCTGTGGTTTCGGTTGGCCACAGGGCTTTTGTTTGTCTTGTTTTCAAAGCACTGAATTGCCAGTGCACCCCCTCTCGACAGGTCCCTAAGCGTGAACAGCTACGTCGCTGCCGGTTGCTGGGATAATAGCGAGTGGCTGGCATGTCTGAGACGTTTCTAAGGAGTTTGGACTTTGAAATACAGACGAGAGAGTTTTTTTTTTTTTTAAAGAACTTTGGTAGGGCACAATGGAGGTAATTATAGCCTGACTTTTTAGAGCATTTCTGTGATGGGCTGGGCAGCTCTGCCTGTCATGTGCATTAGCCTGTGGACTAAAGCAATGCTGCAGTGCTCCTGTCGGTGTCCAGCTGTCTGGCAGGGAACCTCACCAGCTAGAACGTTCTGAAGGGCTTGCTATAATTACAATATTGTGATGTGGCGCTATTGCATAACTCAAGGACACGCCATTGTCGCCTACCCACTGGGGTGTCGCAAGAACGAGATTTGTGAGTTTTTCTGCGATTGAGCTTTTCCAGTGATTGACCGCCACTCCCTCCCAGACTTTCGGTTCTTTAAAATGAAGGATAAACTTGAGGACAGCCATGACCCAGGGAGAAAGACAGCTTTCTGGAATATAATTTGGAGGAATGGATCCAGAAAAACAGCCAGGGGCTCTTTCTCATTTCAGCAGGGGGCCCCGAGTCACGGGCAAGCTCTCAACGGTGAACGCACTCGGCTTAAAACGCCGGACGCGTATCCACCGAAGCTGAACCTGCCTGCCCCGTTTGTCTCAAAAAAGCCAGCCTGAAACACGGGAAGGCCTTTGTTGGTGAGAAGTAAAAATTATGCTAACAGAGTGGACAGATTTTGCTTAAATGAAGCCTGACTTTGATCAGATTTGGCCAATGATTTGGCCAATAATTGTTCTCATACAGATCAGATCTGTGTGAATTTCACATAAAGACAAGCCGCCCCCCCCATGTGTGTATGTGTGTGTGTACATATGTAAAATCTTAACAACCAAACAAGAACTTAACCTCTTTAAAGTTTTGTTTTTGTAAGCTAATGTCAAAACAGTACTTGTTTTAAACTGTTAAAGTTTAAAAAATCTAGAAATTAAAATCACCTGTCTAATATATATGTGTGTGTGTGTATATATATAATCTTTGCCTCTTTTATGTTTAAATTTATTGTAGTTTACTTTTAAGGTAAGGAACAATTAAGCCATAATATAAACTTGTGTTTTAGTTTAACTCTTATGAGTTATATGGCAGAAATGAGGAATTGATTTCCAGATAAACTTGTTCGTAGTCTTAGAATAAAGTCTCAGCCTTGTTAGGAGTTTTGTAATGGTGACCTGCGTCCCAGCAGTGCACCTGCCGGGCTGAGCAAGCCTCAGAGCAGGGAGCAGGTCAGAGAGACACCGGGCAGGCGATTTATTCAGCCAGAAATTCTGAGATACATCTGAGAGCCGTTTTGAAAAAAAAAACTTGAATTTGAAAAGAAACAGCACTTACCAGAGGTGGGCAGCGCGGGGATGTGGCCGTCCGGGCGCCGGTGGCTGCGGCTGACATGCGGGAAGCAGGACCTGTTCGCACGCCTGCTCGGTGAAACTGGAGCCGGCAGTGCCAGTGGGAGGGGTTTAAGTGTAGGAGTTGAGCCCTCGGGGCGTAGAGATGCACCTGATATTCTCCCGCCCGCAGCTACGATTCATGTGTTTGCACCCCCAGCCGCTTCGCCGCGCTGGACCGCCTCGGGAAGCCCCTGCTCTGGGCTGCACCGCGCTGGGGCCGCCAGCCGGCTCTGGGTCCGAGGCGTCTCAGGTGCTCCTGGAGAGAGCACAGATTGCCCTGGCGTGGGCTGCGCTCCCTCGGATACGCGTTTGCTGTCACAATAAAGACATCATGTGTGAGCCTTTCCTTTAGAGGCTCAAGCACATGTGTATCCACGGCAGCAGCTCAGCGCTTGGATCTGTCCTTAAACACACGGGCCCCAGGAGGTGCGGCGTTCCTGGTGTCTTTGCCACGGAGGGCCCAGGGAGGCCCTTGGTGGTCTGGGTGCCTGTCACCCTTCTCCTTGCTCCCGAGAGTCTTTGTCGGTGCCTCCTCAAGAGCCCAGCGCAGGCAGGGAGCTGACCTCAGCCGCTGTGTCACCGGGGCCTGCCGGGGCTTGCCTGGGACCAGGCACCACACAGGCTGCGCCGCAGGGGTGTGGGGTGTGGGGCGTGTGTGTCAGTTCTGCACAGCCTCATGCGCCCGCACTCTCTCATGCCTCCTTTAAAAAAGTGACTAAGACGCCTAACTTTGGGGCCAGTTTTTATCTCCCCCCAGCCGCTCGCTCGGTCCGAGGCTGCCACCCAGCTGTGGGGAGGGCTGTGATGTGGTGTCGCTTTGGGGACGGGGAAGGAGATGGTACCAGCTGGTGGCACCTGAGGCTGCTGGGCAGAGGCCGCAGCGCCGTGGCATAGGGACGGGCTTCCCAGGACAGACACGTTGCGTTTCTTTCTTTTTTTTCTTAAGACTTAAGATTTTTCTTGGCTTTTACTTTTATATTTAATTCATTAAATCTTTTTATGGTTTCTTTTGTCCAAATTAGATATCCATATACTTTATTAAAAATTTTTTGTTGTTGTTAATAGAAACAAGGTCTCCCTCTGTCACCCAGGCTGGAGTGCAGTAGCGTGATTGCAGTTCACTGCAGCCTCCAGCTCCTGGGCTCATGTACCTGGGACTACAGGTGCCACCACATTTAGTTAATGTTTTTGTTATTTTGTAGAGATGGAGCCTCTCTGTGTTGCTCAAGCTGGTCTTAAACTCCTGGCCTCTAGTGATCCTCCCCAAGTGCTGGGATTACAGGTGGGAGCCACCACACCTGGCCTTTTTCTTTTTAATATCTCATTTTCATGTAGTAGTTGCGATCACTTGTCTTTCTGAGGATTTTAGTGATAGTTTTATTTTTTGGTGGGTTATGGGGGGGGTGTTCTGCCCGTATTTTTTCTTTTGTCTTTCCAAGAGCTGGAGGCTCACTGTATCCCCAAGCCTGGGCTCAAGTGATCCTCCTGCCTCAGCCTCTGGAGTAGTTGGGGCTGCAGAGTCACGGGCCCATGTTGGGGTCTCCCTGTGTTTTCAGTGGGGCCTGTCCGCCTTCCAGGGCCCTCTGTCCCTCTCAGGGATGGGGAGGCTGCTGGCCGAGACTGGAGACCGGGGTGCTTCCTCAGTGCTGCCTGTTTTAGGGCCACCCCTACAGTGCTCTGGTCCAGCAGGTCTCGAGCCCTTTGGGGATTCTGTTGCGTCGTCTGGGGGCCGGGGACTCCTCGGGTCTGAGGCACTGCGCGCTGGTCCATGTGCCTCCGGCCTCCTGAGTTGCTGCCTCCAGTTGCTGCCTTTCCTGTCCTCTTGGACCTTGTAGCTTATGCCTTAAAAAAGTCCTTTTCCCGTGACCCAGAAGTCTTGAGATTAAGGTTTTGACCAAGGTCACATCTTAGGGCGCGTGTGTAGTGGGGGTGGCCGCCGGGCCTGAGCGTGGTTTGCAGAGCACTGCGCACAGAGGCTGAGCCACTGGGAGGGGACAGCAGACGGTCACCCGGAGGTGGAGGAAGTGCCTCCCTGCAGGATGCTCCTCATGGGGTGGGCCTGGGGCGCCTGGGCAGCCCTGCTCTTGGGGCGCAGCAGTGGTGCTTGTGGCGCGGGTGGTGCTGGGAGTGGTGCTGCCAGTCCCCCCGCCCCCGGGGCCTTCCTCCCCGGGCACGTGGGCTGGGAGCCCTCTGCTATTGAGCTCTCGAGCTGAGAGGCGTTGTCTTTCCCAGCGTGGCCCACCTCTGCCACCGGAGGAGGAGGATGGGGGCTCTAGGACAGATTCTGTCTGCAGAGCGCGCTGAGGCCCTTCCTGCGTGTTCCCTGGCACCCTCGCCGCCGCCACCGCCTCCAGGCCTGTGCGCCTTCTGTGACTTGGGGCAGTTACCTGCCCTCCGCGGGGACTGGAATTCACAGGAAGTTCCCTGGCGGCGGCACAGAGGGTGGTGTGCATCTTTTTAGAGAACATCTTTGACCAAGAAAGGGGTCATGGTTTTTTACCTTGTTACAAGTAAATGCAAGATAACTTTTAATTCTTTGTGTTTCTTCTGGAGAGCTGCGTCTGGAGGGATGGCAGTGAGAACTTGGCAGGAGGTCTGAGGCTGGATTTAGCTCCCCACCCGGCTGTCCTGGTCACAGGAGGTGTGCCCAGTTCTCCAGGGAGGGGCCCGACCTCCTGACCCAGGCCACGCTGCGGGGGGATTTCACCGAGGACGGGACGCTGGGTTGAGGGGGCTGGGCCAGCCCCAGTGTCCCTTCCTGACCCATTCCTGGGGGTTGGCAGCTGTGGTCCCTCCCAGAGAAGGGGGAGGCCCCCAGTCCCCAGCTCATCCTCTTGCTTCTCCTTCCCACTGGGAAGCCTGTTCCTTAGTGTTTCCTGGTTGTCATCTGTTTCTGTGGGGAGCCTCATAGTGAGAGACTGCAGGGAAATATGTGTTTCACCAGGCGTCCCCAGGCCTGGTGGCCGTCCGTGCCTGCCCGGCACTCCTGCCCTCATCCCCTCCGCTGCCGCTTCCCTCCTTCTGTTCTCCATCCCCAGCGACCCAAGTCTTCCATCCCCTGTGTCCCAAGTCTGCTGCAGCCTCTGGGTTCGCTTCTTCCTGCAGGAAGCCGCAGAGGGCCCAGAGACGTTCCCAGACTGAGGTGGTACCGCCCGGCGTGTTAGCTGGTTTGGGGTCCTGGGCCCTGTCCTCGAGTGCCCAGATGCCCCAGCCAGAGTGGCCCTGGAGTCTCTGCAGACCACGGTCTCGGGGGTCGCTCCAGCTGGACAGGGCACGTCTATTAAGGGCTCCTTGGTCTGAGGCCTGGTGCAGCGGCCTCGAGCCCTCTCCTGCCCTGGGCTCCAGAACCCGGGACCTCGCGCCGCCCAGCCCACCCAGCCAGCCGCCTTGTGTCCCACGGGTGAGGGTGGGTTTGGTCTCTCGTTAGAAAAGCACCTGGGAACAGTAGCAGGCTTTTGCTTGTTGTGTCACACGGTCCAGTGACACGACGTGGGAGTAGAGCTCATCTGGCCACCGTAGCGGGATCGGTCCAAGGCATGCGAGCAAGTCTGGGGAGAGTTTTCCTGCTGGACATTGGTTTTCCTTTGATGAGTGAGTGGAGGACTTTATTGGTAATTTGAAGGCTGAGATGTGTGATGCCATTACTTGAAATTTGTCTATTATTCAAGTAATGCCACTGTTTGCATTTTTATGGAACTGGAGCTAATTTATTTTTTTTTCGAGGGGTGAGCGCAGAGCAAATGGCTTCTCTCTCTTGCTGCAGTTTCCTGCCAAGGTCCCCTCTGGCTGCCGGGAGTCTGGTGGGGGGGGGGTGCAAGCGGGAACAGAGCCCGTGGGCCAGGCTGGTGCTGCAGCGGGAGGGTGGCAGTTTCTGGGTGTGTGCCTGTAGGCAGCGTTTGTGCCCACTCCATCCCCTGGCCCCTCCCTCCTGACGCCTTCGCCTGGGGCACGTGCTAACCACGAGCGGAACCGAGGCTGTGGAAATGGGGCTCCTCTCGGAACGAGGGTTCAGAGGCTGCTTTTGTCTGCTGTTTGAATGGGGTCCCAGGCTGCCCCCCCCCCCCCGCCCTCCCCCCTCCGCTGGCGTGGACGGCTGCAGCCTCTGTGTCTGAAGGGAAACCTGAAACCCTGAGCAGTGGCTTGTTTTGTCTTTGATTGGGAAACTCGGTTCAGGTTTGTGAACTCGGGCCAAGTCCAAGATTCCCACAGTTTTCTTCACCTCTTTTGCTCTCCCCACCCGACAGTAAGCATCTCTAGTTTCAGGATTCTGGCTGATCTTGACTCAGACTCCACACAGTCTTCCAGGGGCAGCTCCCGAGACTCCGCCCCTCACCGTGGGCCTGCTGTTTGGAAGATGCTTTTACGTGCACATCTCTGTCTGCAGCCGAGTGTAGAAGTCATGTGCTTAAACAAGGACAAAAATTTTAAAAATTAACACTCAGATTTCCTTTTTGCCCCCATGCTACAGATAACGTCAGTGAAAACATAGTAATAAAAACAGACATGAGTGGATGGAAGGTTCTAGAACTGGCTGAGCTATGCCTCAGCCCCTTCCCACTCTCTGCTGTGACTCCTGCTGGCTCTTCCGCTTTCCCTGCTGTGTCCGGGGCTCGGCAGGCGTGGCCTTCAGGGCGGTGCTTTTCCCCGGCTGTGTCCTGGGCCCGTCGGATTTCCATCCTTTTCAGTGTTTATTGCCAGGCACTGGTTTTGGTTCTTTTTCGGATCTTCCCCATTCCTTCCTTTTGCTGTGGCTTTCATTCCCCCTTTCTTATTTTTTGCGTACTAAACTTGTTTTTTTGGTAGTGTTTTTAGCTTCTGTTAGCTCAAGTTCACTTCAAGTTCTGAAAGTAAGAATGCTCATCACGGGTGTTGGGCTCTGTGCCAGGCTGTGTTCCAGGCACTGGGACTCATGGCGACTGCTCATGTGACCCCGGAGGCGGGGCTGCCGTCGTCCAGAGTGGGGGGCTGGCTCCTGGAGCTGGGGGTCCCTTTCACTGGTGCTGCGGGGGCTTGTGTTGTGTCACCTTAGCCAATCGGGGACCTCCTGCCCGAACCCCCTTCTTTGGTGGCTCTGGGAAGGGTTGTACACGATTTGGAGAAGCAGAGCCGCAGCCTTGGTTGTGAACAGCGCAGAGCCCGGCCGCTGCGCTGCCCAGGCTGTGCATGGGTGCCGTGCTGCTGCCACCAGCCCGCCACACCCTTGCAGTGGAGAGGAGCTCTGCCTGGCCACTGAGTGTGGTGCTTGTGGCGACCCCGGACTGATACAGGTGCCAAAATTACTGTTGAAGACCATTAAAAGCAAAAAACAGTAGTGCTGCAGAGATAAGTGGACACACCTGGTATCTTCCTGAGAGCCCAGAACACCCCCTCAATTATTGATAATCAATTAGAAAACAATACATGGTGTAGATATGCATGTGTATATACACACATTGTTATATGTAATGTGTACATATAATACTTGAACAGTAGAAGTGACAGGCTTGACTCCTTGGTTAACCCTGCACTGGCAATTGGAGAACACACGTTCTCAGACACATGAGGAGCATTTATACGTATCGTGCCATAAAACCTTGAGAAATTTCAAAGACCCGTGAACATATAGGCTATATTCTCTAATCACAAAACAATGAAATTATAAATTAGATACAGAAAGATAAAAATAAGGCATGAATTTTTAGTTAGAAAATGAGGATTTCTAAATAACACAAGTCAGAGGAGAAATCCCAGTGGAAATGTTAAGATAGGCCAGGCATGGCTCACACCTGTAATCCCAGCACTCTGGGAGGCTGAGGCAGGAGGATCACTTGAGGCCAGGAGTCTGAGAGCAGCCTGGGCAAGAGTGAGACCTCATCTCTACAAAAAATAGAAAACCAGCCGGGTGTGGTGGTGCATGCCTGTAGTCCCAGCTACTTGGGAGGCTGAGACAGGAGGATCTCTTAAGCTCAGGAGTTTGAGGCTGCTGTGAGCTGTGATGATGCCACTGCACTCTAGCACAGGGTGACAGAGCAAGACCCTGTCTCAAAAATAAAATAAAATTTAAAAATAAAAACAGTAACAAAATTTTGTTTCTAGAATTTTGGGATGTGGCTAATGGCACACTTCACTGGAAATTTAAAGGCTTAAGGAGGAGTTGTGAAATTGTGGCCTGCTGGCCCCATCTGGCCTTGGCCTGTGTTTGTGAAGCTTTGGAGCGAAAAATAGTTTTTGTATTTTTAAAATGTAAGAAACACAAAAAGAAGGTGTGTGGCGTGGCCTGCTGTGGCCGCAGAGCCTGACGCACTCACGCTCTGGCCGCGGGACCGTGGCATCGCTGCCTTCAGAGCTTGTGGGTGGAGAGAAGGCTCAGGCTACACAGGAAGGAGGAGCAAGAAGACCAGGAGTGTAACGCAGGGATGAGTGGAGCAGGTCATGGTCCCACGGGCACCAGAGCCTGCGTTGGTTCTTGGAGAAGAAGCGTAGCTGAGCTGTCTGCACGCTGGGCTGGGAGCTGTGCCTTGACTCTACGGACACTGGACGTGGCGTGATCGCATCTTCGACAACACGTGACAGCTCAGACAAAATAGACTTTCCTAGAAAACATGATGCATCAAAACTGCCCCAAGTGGAAGTGGAAAAGGAGCCCGTGTGTGCGTGAGGACCCTTCTTTATGCATTGAGACAGTCATGCCTGCCTTAGGGTTTTCAGCAGTTTCACTGGGGCAGTTCACAGGCCGCATCGCATAGCTCCCCCATTCACAGCGCAAAGCTCGGTGGCTTGGTGGATTTACCGAGTTGCACAGCCACCACCGCAGTCAACTTTGCGTTTTAATTAACCCCAAAGCAGCTCCACACTCCTTAGCTGTCCCCATAACCCTCCCACCACCAGCCTGTCGCTGTCTCTAGATTTGCCTGTTCTCGACGTTTCCTGGATGCGAACTCACACAGCACATCCTTTGCTGAACAGTGTCGCCACGGTTCATCTGCGTCATGTCACGCGTTGGTGGTTTGTGTCGAAGGACATTCCATCGTGGGACGTGTGAGTTTGGGCGCCATGATGCACCCAGTACCACGGACTGACTGGCTTACATGGCAGATTTATCTCCCGAGGTTCTGAAGGCTGGAAGGTGAGTTGGAGGTGCCAGCAGGTGGTTTCTCCTGGGGCCCACCCGTCTTCCATGCGTCTACACATGTGCTCTCCACCCATGTGCCGCCTCCTTGTTTCCTCTTCTCGTGGGACACCGGTGCTGTCAGGTCGGGGCCTCCGGTGACCTCGTTTTCCCTGAATCACCTCTCCAGACACAGCCACAACTAGAGGCCTGGGGCTTAGGGCTCAAATTTTGGGGGACACAGTTCGGCCCACAGCAGGTGGAGAGACCTCGTTTTGTTTCTCCACTTGTTAGCCAGTAGACATGGGGTTCCTGTCATCTGGCTATTAGGAATGGAGCTGCTGTAAACATCCACGTGTGGTTTTTGTAGAGATGTGAGTTTTCGTCTCTCCTGGGTACACACCCAGGAAGGGAGGCACACAGGGCTGTTTGGAAGGGTACGGAACTGGTGTCCATCAGGAGTTTAGAACAGCGTCGGGCTTGTGAGGAATTGTCTTGTGCCTGGTGGTGGTGACGCGGGCGCCGTGTCCAGATAGAAGGTCGGGTGGGTCGAGGCTCTTCTCGTCTGAGGTTAGTGCAGCTACCTCAGCTTTCCTCTTCTGGCCTTTCCTTTTCTGTCCTTCTCATCTTTTTACATTCTTGCATCTTAGATGTATGTTGAGTAAAAATTGACTCTGACTTAAATCTGGTGAGTTTAGACCATTTACACTAAATCTAAGTACTGACATGTTTGGGTTTGGGCCTCCCGTCTTACTATTTGAATTGCATTTTCTATTTTTAAAAACAAGTATTTTTCTTGCCTTTCAAAAAACTGTGGTTTCTCCTGTGTCCCCCAGTATCACCCAAGTTCCATCCCATATCCCCTCCTCTGTCGACAGTTTCTTAGCCCATCCTCTAACTCACAGCACACCCTCCGTGACCACTTCCCACCTGACGAGCGTCATTGTTGCGTTTTTAGTTCCTTTTGTTGAATATCAGACATCACAGGTTGAGCATCCCTGACCCAAAAGTCCAAATCTGAAACGTTTTTGAGTGTAGACTTGATGCCACAAGTGAAAGCTCCACGTCTGACTTGATGTAATGGGTTATAGTCAAAATGGCACAAAACACAATTGCACAAATAGGCACAAAACACAATTGCTCAGCACCCCCATTGGGGAAAAGGCCCTCCCAGCCCCCTCCAGCTCAGCACCAGCCCCCTCCAGGCCCTCCCAGCCCCCTCCAGCTCAGCACACAATTGCTCAGCACCCCCATTGGGGAAAAGGCCCTCCCAGCCCCCTCCAGCTGCGTGATGTCTTTCCCAAGCACAAGCTACCCCACCCAGGCGGCCCGCAGAGGGTGCTGCAGGCTCAAGTGCAGGCCGGACGTGCCCACAGTAGGTTCCCCACGACACCCGTGTGGGCCGAGACCTGTGTGCATTATTTGCTGTGGTTTTTGGCTTATTCTCTGCTCAGTGGTGCAAAGATAATGTTGAAATGTCAGAAAGGCCTACAGACACCCCTGTAGATAGCGGTAAGAGGAAGAGGAAACAACCTACAGGCACCCCTGTAGGTAATAGTGATAAGAGGAAGAGGAAACAACTTACAGACACCCCTGTAGGTAATAGTGATAAGAGGAAGAGGAAGCAACCTACAGACACCCCTGTAGGTAGCGGCGATAAGAGGAAGAGGAAACAACCGACAGACACTCCTGTAGGTAGCCGCGATAAGAGGAAGAGGAAACAACTGACAGACACCCCTGTAGGTAGCAGCAATAAGAGGAAGAGGAAACACTTGTTTCTCTGTAGCACGGAAAGTCCAGCTGCCAGAGAAGCTGCACGATGATGAGAGTGGAACATCTCACAGGAGAGCGAGGCGTTGGAGTGGCCACGTGTGACCGGAAGAAGCAGGAGGACGAGCCACTGAAGTTCTGTGCTGAAAGGGACAGACAAACGTTAATAAACAAATAGAAAAACGTCGCACAAAGCTAAAAATGAAAGAGGAGACCTGCCAGCCTCTCAGAGACCAGTCATGAAATAAGCGAAGATCTGTCGCAGGGAACTGAAAACTGAAGGGGACTGTCGAATATTCAACAAGCTGGTGGCAGAAATTTAATAAAGACGTGGCATTACATTTTCAAAGATTTGTGGTGATAACACGTCTGCTCATCAGCAGGCAGCAGAGGAATTCATTGACGGGTTGCCACGGTCACCCAGGATGGAGCTAATGGAACATCCCTGTTGTGGTGCCGTGGCCCTGGGAGGACACTGAGCACAGCTGGCGGGGCAGCCCTGTGGGAACCCAGATGCCAGGGCCAGAGTGGCTGTGCGGGGATGTGCAGTGTGCAGGCGTGCTGTCATAGGTGTGGACTCCTTACCAGGCTGTCATCCTGCTGGAGAAAGGCATGGACCGCCGGGTACCTCCTTTCTCATCGGTCCCATGAGATCTGTGCCGGCGGCTTGTGCCCACTGGACCAGATGAGGACTGTGAGAGTGCGTTGTTCCTGGACAGCCGTTCTCGTCCTCCAGCTGCAGTTACCACCCAAATCGTGTGTATGCCACATCCTTTCCCTCAAGTGTGACTTCATCAATTTAGTCCGTGACCAGGGTGTCCACGGGAGGGGAAGCACAGAAACAATTCCTTGAGCTGCAGCGAGCAGACGTGTGGTGCAGAAGGTCTCCCAGAAGAGTTTAGCATGAAAGATGCCCCGTGTGCTGTTGCCGTGCTCGGAACACGGACGGAAGTGTGCGTGCCTGGGCAGCCTGTGACTGTTCAGTGAGAGTGATGAGCAAGGTGGTGACTTTGAAGGATTCTGTGTGTTAAGTGAGAAAAAAATGACATCTGACCACTTTATACAGGCAAAAAAACGTGCCTTTAGAGTCAGTAAAGCTGGAGGCAGTGATATGGAAGTTTTGCCATCGGTGACGAGGCTCCAGTGCATTCGTTGATCCATGGCGAGACGGCAGAAATTGTTCCGCATCTAGGTGGCTGTGATGGTGGTGACCACGAAGGGGACGCCGAATGCTGCCGCAAAAGTGCCTGCAGGTGACGTGAGAGCAGGCTTATTGAAGGACCAGAGCGGCGCATGTGCACTGCAGAACACCAATTCACGCCGCCTTTGAGGAAGACCATCATAAGTGAGGCGATGTCTCTGGAGGAGGCATCTGAGAAGCCGTCCGGCAGAAGGCCTTGCGCCCCAGAGGACCCGTGTCCTGGTCCCTCAGCTGCTTCCAGCGTTCTTGCCTCAAAAATTAAAATACAGGCTGGGCGCAGTGGCTCACACCTGTAATTCTAGCACCCGGGAGGTGAGACAGGAGGATCACTTGAGCTCAGGAGTTCGAGACCAGCCTGAGCAAGAGGGAGACCCTGTCTCTACTAAGAAAAAAAAATAGGAAGAAATTAGCTGGACAACTAAAAATATATAGAAAAAATTATCTGGGCATGGTGGCTTGCGCCTATAATTACAGCCACTTGGGAGGCTGAGGCAGGAGGATCGCTTGAGTCCAGGAGTTTGAGGTTGCTGTGAGCTAGGCTGACACCATGGCACTCTAGCCCCAGCAACAAAGTGAGACTCTGTCTAAAAAAAGACCAACAAAAACGCAGCGTACAGTAGCCCTTCAGTCACAGCACAGCATCGTCGGTGGAGCCTGAGAGCTGCTGGCTGCCCTGGGCATGTTGTCACTCGTGTTAATGGCATGTCCTAATTTTTACTGTTAAGTACTTACACATGAATACTTGTAAGAAAATGATAGCTTGTAGGTGGCATGTAAATTCAGAGCCAGGAGTGCTCGGACACCACGGAGCACAGATTGTCCACGAGCGGCAGAGACGGCGACCTTTGCCTTCTGATGTTCAGCGTGCACGAACTTTGTTTCCTGCACAAAATTACTGAAAATATCGTATAGAGTTACCTGCAGGCCACGTGCACAAGGTGTATGTGAAGCATAAATGGATTTTGCCTGTGGACTTGGGTCACATTCCCAGACTATCTCCTGTATACGCAGATACTCCAAAATCCAGACAAAATCTGAAGCACTTCTGGTCCCAAGCATTTTGGGTAAGGGATACTTGACCTGTGTTGTTCTTTATTAATTTAAAAACATTTTTTAAACTTTAAAAATTTTTTTTGGAGATGAAATCTTGCTACGATGCCCAGGCTGGGCTGGAATTCGTGGGCTCAGGCGATCCTCTTGCTTCCGTCTCCTGAGTAGCTGGGCCTCGGGCACGGGCCCGAGCAGGCGTTGCCTGGTGCCATTTTAGACGGTGTGCACTTGGCCTTTCCTCCGTGAATGGAGCTCCGTTTGCTCACTGTTCCTTTTTGCATCTCAGAACTCCTCTTTGAGATAATTTTACTTCCTTTACTTTGTAGAATAAGTTCCTTCAATGAAAGTGTGAGTAGCTAACGATCTCAGGATTTGTCTGAAAACTCCTCCTTGGCTATCGTTCTTGGTGCAGTGTTCTGGGGAGGTTTGGGGGGTGTTTGCACCGTGGCTTCTGCCTTCTGGACCATGTTTGCTCCACACATGAGCTGCTCTCTCTGTGGTTCCGGTTTCGCCGTGGTGTGCTCGGGCTCAGATTTCTTGTATTTGTTTGCTTCGTGCAGTTATGTTTTCTGCATCTGGCTTAGGGCTTTCATTGGTTTTGGAAAATTCCCAGGCATCAATCCTTCAGATTTCTCTTGTTCTGTTTTCTCCTTCTGGGACTCCGATTAGACGGTTGTCACCCCGTCTGTGTTCCAGGTTTCCTCTCTTTCCAGTTTCTCTTTTTCTCTTGGAATTGTAACGTGGGCAATTTCACCAGGTTCTGTCACCTGCTGGATTTTTCCTTTGTCAGAGCCAGACGTGATTTTAATTTTAGTGATTATGTGTGTGTGTGTACATATATATATATAAAACATACATGAGATATATGTGCAATATGTTTATTATATGTACATCTAAATACCTAAAATTGCCTGGTCTTTTCTGTCCTTTGTAACTCATTTTCAATTTTATCTTTTATTGAATATTTTATGTAGAGTCTTCCAAAGCCATTATTTGAAAGGTCCCATATCTAAGCTGCATCTTGGTTTAATCGGGTGCGTGTCCAGAGACACCCCTGCTAGCCCGCCTGCTCGTGTGGGCGCCTCTGCCCATGCCAGGCCCCTCCCGTGGATGCCCTCTGACCTGCATCGGCGCTGGCGCCCACTCTGGGAAGCCCTCCTGCCTCAGTCTGTTCGGGCTGCTCCGACACAACACCACAGACTGGGGCTTAAACGACAGATATTCATTTCTCACAATTTCGGAGCCTGGAAGTCCCAGCTCAGGGTGCTGCCGCGGTGGATGTCCATTTCCTCACGTGGCAGCTCTCAGGAGTCCCTTGTGAAGGATCCCCACTGGGGAGGCTCTGCCGCGTGGGCGCAGCTCTCCCGAAGGCCCACCTCGTAGTGCCGCTCCGTGGCTTCAGGGTCTGACGCAGGACTGGGGTTATGAGCGCTCGGACCCGGCGCTCCCTGTGGCTCCCCTGCCTGGGCTCCAGCACCTGGCGGTGCTGCCCACCGCCTGGACCCCTCCTCACCCACTGGGGGCGGCTGGGGGCCTGCTGGGCATGCCGTCCTCGCACGGCGCTGACAGCCGACAGGGAAAGGAGTGTGTTCTTCAAAAATCATTTCCTATTGTGTGTGTTTGTGTGTGTGTTTTTGTTTTTGTTTTTTTTTTTTTGAGACAGAGTCTCACTCTCTAGCCTGGGCTAGAGTGCCGTGGCGTCAGCCTAGCTCACAGCAACCTCAAACTCCTGGGCTCAAGTGATCCTTCTGCCTCATCCTCCAGAGTAGCTAGGACTACAGGCGTGCACCACCATGCCCAGCTAATTTTTTCTATATATATTAGTTGGCCAATTAATTTCTTTCTATTTATAGTAGAGACAGGGTCTCGCTTCTGCTCAGGCTGGTTTCGAACTCCTGAGCTCGAGCAATCTGCCCGCTTCGGCCTCCCAGAGTGCTAGGATTCCAGGCGTGAGCCACGGCGCCTGGCCTGTGTGTGTGTTTTAATTGCGGTGAAAATTCACAGAACATGAAAGTAACCGTCAGCCCCTGTAAGTCAGCAATCCAGGACCAGTTGACATGTGCACAGCATCACGCAGCTGTCCCTGCTCTCTGCTGTTGAGCCGTTTGTAACCTAAAAACTCTAAGAACCCTGGTGCCCAGTGACTCCACATCATCTTTCTTAGCCCCTGGCAGCTACCAACCTGTTTTCTGTCTCTGGAGATGTACTTATTCTGAAAGTTTCTCCAAGGTGGTCTCCACAACATAGGGCTTTTGCATCTGGCTACTTTGAGCACGGTGCTCAGGGTGCGTGGCCGGATCGTGTTCCTTCGCGTGGGTGGACCACGCGGCGTGGACGCTGGGTCGTTCCCCCTCCTGGCTCTCGTGAGTGTTGCTCTGTGAGCACTGTGTGCAGGTATTTGTTTGAAGACCTCTTTTTAGTCTCTCTGGTGTATGTATGGATGCAGGAGTGGAGCTGCTGGGTCATGTGGTGACCCTCCGCATAACTGCTGAGGAGCCACCGAACCGTTTTCCACGGGAGCCGCATGGTTTTACATCCCCACCGGCAACGGGTTCTGGTTTCTCCGTGCCCTTGCCAACGCCTCTTATTTTCTTTCTTTCTTTCTTTTTTTTAAATCAACCTAGTTGGGAGTGAAGGGGTATCCTGTTGTAGTTTTGATTTGCATTTCCCTTAATGACTAATGACATTGAGCATTTTATAGTGCCGATTGGCTGTTTGTGTATTTCTTTGGGCCGATGTCTATTCAAGTCCTTTGTTCATTTTAAAATTGGATTGTTTGTCCTTGTGTTGTTAGATTATAAAAATTCTTTGTATATCCTTGCTACTGGACCCTTATCAGATAGATGATTTGCAAATATTTCCTCCCCTCTGTGGGTTGTCTTTTTATCCTCTTGATAAGGTCTTTGTATTATGTCATTTTTAATGCAAACATTTCATTGTTGTTTTAATTCTCTTTTTAGTTCTTTAAATGTGCAGTGTTGGAATTGAGATTATGAAAGAATTTATCGTTTAAGGAAAGGAAAGGAAAGCACATTGAGATGGAACATGTTTTAGAACTTAAATATTTAGATACTTGACATGTATCTGTAGGAGCCACATCAATCATAAAACCTCTCTCCTTGTGTCACGTGATTTTATCTTTGTTATTTAAAAGTTGAAATTCAAACTTTGGGTCAAAACAAAGCTGTGACACTCATGAACCTGGCGTGATGCAGTGGTGTTTGGTTGTACAGTGTGCTTGGAAAGTAATGTCTTTCCACGTAGTTTGCTATTATTTTAGAGACTGTGATGACATTTATGTTATTAAGTGAACAATGTTTTTGTGACTCTTTCAGTTAAAAATCTTTCTGCCTGGAAAAAACCCTTTACCTCCTGCTAAGCTTATTCCCACAGCTTCCTAATTTTGTCGTCCTCAGTGATTTTCCAGCTATGATGCTGGTGCGGCAGCTGGCCTGGGAAGTCACCCAGGTCCCACCGCTGGGGACCCGCTGACCGAGCCTCGGGTTTGCTCATGAAGGCGGCGCAGTGGACGTTCTCCCGACAGCACTCGTGGGGCCTGCCCTGCTGCCTGGCTTGCCTCGTAGACGCAGGACGCTGTCCGGGCCATCCTCTGACATGCCCGAGTGAGATTACCATGTTTTCTTTGAATTTGTTTTCATTCTTCCTGACCCCCCTGTACGTGAAAAATCCACTCAGCATGTGAAGTGCCTGTTGGTGTGAACGGGCCTGGCTGAGGCTCTCTTGGGGCCTCCTTGCAGGCCAGCAGAGCCGTGGCACAGGGGTGGCTGCCCATGGCTGCCATGCGTGGACTAGCCGGGGCTTTGCAGCACTGAGAGGAGGAGCCACTGGCACTGCTTTCTGCCACAGGGCCCTGCGCAGGAGCCATGGGTTCTTGGGGTCGTGGAGCCCAGGCTGCGGTGGCTCCTGGTCTCCAGCTTCAGGGCCTCTGCCGTGGCCCCAGGGGCATCGTCAGATCTGCGTCCAGGGAAGTTGAGAGTGTGGTGTCCTGCGAGCTGTTATTTCAGGGCTGTGGGAGTTGCTCTGTGGTTTGACTATGGTGTAGGATCCAGGCGTAAGCCCGGAGTGCACACAAATAATGGAAATTAGAATTCAGAATTGGGCAGATGAGAAGCGTCAGAAGCAGGCAGCCGAGCTTGACTGCCAGGAAGCATGGCTGTGGGAAGGTCTCGCTCCGTGACACTCTGTCCAGACTCCCCGAGAGTGTTTCTTCAGAGCGACCTGTCCTGTCTGTGCAGGCAGCGGCCCAGGAGAGAGTCATCAGCGCAGTGAGTCTGGAAAAGCAAAGTCCTGTGATGACTTGGTTAGAGACGGGGACAGGCTGTCATCGTTACCTGTGCGCTGGTGACACATCACCTCCACAGACGCCCCCTCCTCGGCTGTCTGACCTAGGCCTCCGTCCTCCCGCCTGCACCATGTGCCCTGGCCGTCAGCTCAGGTCAAGGAGTCCTGGACGGCCATGGTCCTCCGGGCCCTGCCGGTTCTGAAACGCTCATGTGCTGTCCTGTGTTGTGGGGCAGTGAGACCTGGCACCGGGCCAGGAGTCCACAGCTGAGTCAGCGGCAGAACTGGCCCCCAACTTCCTGGTTAAGCCTTTAATTCTCCTGAACGCTTGTTTTTGCTTCTTTCAAGTTGTTGTGCTTGAGCCACTCTGTCATTAGCTGTGGGCGTTTCCTGTGCCCTTGCTTCAGGGAGGGCCCTGACCCCCTCTGAGCCTTCCTCTGGTGGCCTTTGGCAGTGCCAGAAGGACGGGAACCGGCCAGCTCTCATCCTGAGGGCATTTAATTTGCAAAGAATGGTTACTTGGGACAGCTTGGAAAGGGACGGTTCTGAAACAGAACGTGAGCTGGGCAGGGCTGGCCTCCATGACACAGCTCCCTGTGACTTGGACTGATGATTGGGAAGGTGCCGGAGTAATCTTGCCATGTGGGTGGGACCTTCTGAGCTGTGCTTGCAGGGCCTCCGAGGCACTGCTGGTCCCTTCGAAGGGCTTCAGTTCACACCTCGGTGGCCGACTGCTGTCCTGGCGTCCACGCGTTGGTGCTGTCGTGAGGAGTGTGTCCTCTGTGCTTGGTGTAGGGGTCTGTGCTCGCTCCCAGGGGGACCAGGGTGCCCTTGCTGGACTCTGGCTGGCCCCTGGGACACAGGCTTCAGCCCACAGTGGGCGTGGCTCAACCACTGCACCTGGATGGGGGGCAGTATGTGGTCATGTGCTCATGGATTTTTCATACTTGACAGATTTTCCCAGGTGCCTTAGGTGTTTTCTTGTTTAATTTTAATAAAACCATGGCCATCGCAAGTAGAGTTCCGGCGTTGGCTCCAGATACTGCAGGGCTGCGGGCAGGTGACAGCTGTGAGCAAGCACATGTGTCTGCCGTGGCCCCACTGGGCCACGCGCAGTGAGCTCCTCCAGTTGGGGGTATGTGGCCGGCTGGCAGCAGTGAGGGCGCAGGCCTGTCGGTCCTGGGTGACAGCAGGAGCACCATACCTGGCGACGCTACAACTCTAGTTGAGTCCAGTCGGGGCTGCACATCTGGTGAGCCCCGAACTCCTCAGCACTGGCTGTGACTGGCCACCGTCGGCCATGGGTGTTGGGGCTACAATTCTGTGAATTTAAAGACTGATTTTGACAAACTTTTCTCCAAAGATGTGGGGTCCTTACCCTTTACCCAGCTGTGTCGATGCCTGTTTACTTCTCTCGTCTAAGCGAGTTGGTGGACACGTGGTGGCCACGGCGTGGGAGTTTTCAAATAGTGCCTGTTTCCTATTACTAGTACAGAGTAAGGTGACTTTGCAAGAGGATGTTTAAAGTGATTAAGATGAAGACAATTGTTCTCAGAACCTGAAAGTTTCGTCTTTTACTGTGGTACCAGTTTATACCTATTTCTGTCATTTTCTATTTGTTGGTTTTTTTATGCAAAGTACATTATATGATAGTTGCCTGGAGAGTCAGAGCTTTCCTGGACGTGCCTTGACCAGGCAGGAAGGAGACTGGGCCGTGCAGACCTCGAGGCTCCGATGGGGCTGGCAGGAACCGCGGGAGCCGCGTGGGAAGGAATGGTCCCTTGCCACGGTTTGGGGGGATGAAATGTGCTGAGGCGCATGAGATGCATAAAGAGAAAAGGTTTCAAAGTGTGGGTTTTTAGTATTGAAAAAATTAAAAATTTAGTGTTGTGGTATGAGGTGTTATAGTGTCTACTCAAGGATTATTTCTAAGCAAATGATCTATTTGCTATTAGTACAGTAGGTGATGTTCTGCCAGCTCTTTTCAGCTTAGGAACCACCTTCCAGCAGCCAGTCAGCTTAACTGCCAGCATGCGCGTGCGTGCGTGCGGACGTCGGGCACGGGCCAGGCGGTGGTGGAGAAATCAGTCTCCTGTGGAGCTTTGTGAGAGTCCAGGCGGCTGCCCCGGGCTGAGACTGGCCTTCTGTCAGTGTGGCCGTCTCCCTCCAGGCTGATGGGAGCCGGGGTGGGAGTGTCTGGCGGAGGCGTTCCTGCTGCTCTGCCGCGAGGGCCAGGGGGAAGGTCGCTGCCCACTGTTGATGCCTCTTTGGGAGGCTTTTTTTTTTTTTTTTTGAGATAGAGTCTTGCTTTGTTGCCCAGGCTAGAGTGAGTGCTATGGCGTCAGCCTAGCTCACAGCAACCTCAGACTCCTGGGCTCAAGCGATCCTCCTGCCTCAGCCCCGAGTAGCTGGGACTACAGGCATGCGCCACCATGCCCGGCTAATTTTTTTCTACATATTAGTTGGCCAATTAATTTCTTTCTATTTATAGTAGAGACGGGGTCTTGCTCTTGCTCAGGCTGGTTTCGAACTCCTGACCTCGAGCAATCTGCCCGCCTTGGCCTCCCAGACTGTTAGGATTATAGGCGTGAGCCACTGTGCCCGGCCCGGGAGGCTTATTAATGTCGTAGATTGCAGATAAGAAGGCTGGATGTTGGTTTCTGTATATGACTTCCCAGAGCCCAGGGACTGTGGTGTGAGAACCGACCACGCTGACCTCAGTCGCTGTCCTCCTGTGGCGTCCACCTGTGTCCAAGCCCTGGCTTTGCCCTCAGTGCACAGGCTTCTCCGTGTTTGCCTGAGGCTGGGAGACAGGCGCTCGGCAGGAGGAAGAAGAGAGTTTTCCCTTCCGAGTTGTAGGCTGTACGCTGTGTACGTACAGCCAGGCGAGGCCGAAGCAGCTCATGTCAGGCCTGGTTTTGAGGGCAGAGCGGCGTCCCTGTGTTATGCTTCAGGGACGGAGAAACACGGAGGACGATTATGCTCAAGATCAATGTGAGGGAAATATTTCCAGGAGGAATGACTTAAGCAGTTGTAAAATATTGCAAAGTTACACAGAAACACAGCGATAGGGAAAAAACATCACAAGTGATGAGTGTTTGTGGAGAAAGGATGGAGGAGAAACACCTGTTCACTCAAATCATTCCATACCTGCAGTGTGCGAGGCAGTGTGCTTGAGAGTGTGCTGCGGCCTCCGCGGGCGGCACAGGGGTGTCATGCTTGGGGAGGAGTGCTCCTCGGTGCTCCCGAGCACAGCACTGGCCCAAGGGCTGAGCTCTCCCTGGGCTCGGGCATGGCTCCCTGCGAGAGGAGCGGCAGCACTGGGCTCTTGGGACAGCCAGCTCTCCCCGAGGGACCGCCGGGCCTGGGAAGGGCAGAGGGCACAGTGCCAGATTCAGCCGTGTCTGCTCTTCAGCAGGGGGCACACGTGCTGCTCACGCCGTTCCTGTGCGATTCACACTCGGTGCCGGCTGAGTGGATCGACATCTTCGGTGCAGCCTCTGCAGGGTGGCACCAGGAGTCTGTTCTCAGGAGGCACCTTCCGGTGAGGAGGGTGCTGGCCGCTTCTGCCTGTCCCCGGAGGTCTCTGGGTGGCTGTGCGGCCTCCACGTCACGTCTCTTGCTGCTTTAGGAGAGTGGGTAAGAGATGAGTCACCTGTTAGGTGCTTTTTAAATTTCACTTGATTTTTCAGGTGTCTTTGAGGGGTCTAACTTCTTCATTTCATTAAGGAACAAATGGAGGCCACAGAATATAAAACATACTATGGTATGATTGTCCCAGCCCATGGTTTTCCTTATCGCTGTCACCCAGGCAGACTGTGCTCGGCCTTCTGTCTTCTCCAGTACTTACCTGTCACAGCGGATACGCTTCGTGCTCTTACCCAGTGACTGTAAAACCTCGAGTTTGGTGACGGTTGGGTGGCCTGGCTTCTGCGCCTTCCGTGTGGGCTAACGTGTGTCGTGATGATGGCCACCCCGTGAACCCAAGGTGCGCCTCCCCTGTGGCAGGAACTCAGGTGATCTTCAGGACACCTGCTGAGGGAGGGTCTATCCCGGCCCCTGCACAGAGCAGCCTGGGCTCTTCACCCTGCAGGCTCAGTGGGCGGTTGTAGGTGGGCTCTTGGTTCCCAGGGGACTGGTGGGTGGGAGGATTTCCTAGACCGGCACAGCCATGTGCCTTTCCTGTGGGAGAAAGTGGGTCTGGGCTTGCTGGGGTCTACCCACCCCGGGGCTGAGGGAGTGCGCTTGGGCGGGGAGAGCGGGCCAGGGCCCCACCCACATAGCACAGCAAGGTGCCAGGCCCGGCGGGGTCTCCCGGTGTCCGTGGGTGGGGACTGAGGACTCCCTTGCATCTGAGGGCAGGCTACATGCCTGTCTGTGTTCCCCTGTGTGGCCACGGGGGCCACAGGCACAAGGCCAGCTGCGGAGACCCGCAGGCCCACTTAGGACCTTGGAGACAGTTTTTATGACACGACCTATGGGAACTGAAAACCCAGATGTCTGTGGAGGCAGATCTCTGTCCGTCATTTCCTTCTGCCCCAGCCAGCTCAGCGCTGGCATTTCTCTGAGCAAGTTGGACTGCATTTTTGAGAAAGGTATGGTGGCTGTTTGTGCTGGTGGCTGAGGTGGAAGCTCTGTAGGGGCGGCCACACCCGCTCCTGGGAAGCTGGCGCTTTCCTGGCCCAGCTCCCCATGGCCCCTGGGTCTGCGTGAGGCCAGGAGACGCCCTGTCCACGGCAGCCTCCCCAGGCTGGATGGAGCAGCTCAGGTCTCCACTTCCTCTGGGAGCCACGTCTTTCCCTGCCCACCCACCGTGTACCCCTCAGCTCTGCCCTTCTCTACCTGCGTGTCCAACAGGGAAGGCCCGACAAGGTGTGGTTTGCACCAAGGAGACCTGCGCAAGTCCAGCACAGTCCAGTTTATGCTTAAAAGTGACGTTTGTTTTTTAAATTAGTAAATCTCATTAGTTGTCAAAGATGAACTGTGCAATGATTTCCTAGGGATGGATGATTTCTGCCTCTGCAGAGAATGCTGGGCTCCCTCTCTGCCTGGGGCTGTGCTGTCTGTAGACCCCACAGTGGGGAGCTCGGCACTTGGAGGGTTAAGTCCACTTGGAGGGTTAAGTCGTTTCTCTCACCTGGAGGCTGTTTTTTCCTGAGGCACTTGGCGTTAAACAAATGACATGCTGTCTAGAGAGAAGGGTATTTAAATTACATTGCTGGATTCTGCGTTGCCAAAAGGAAGCCCTCTGGGGTATGTTATATATTTGACATGCATTTGCAGTGTGTAATTGGAACCATGAGAAAGGGTTTTGTTCAAAGCTATTGAATAGTTTCCTTATTTTGAACCTGTTGAATCTGGAGTCATTTTTAATTTTTTTTTTTTGTCTGATAATGACTCTTAAAGTTTAGGGCAAAGAGGAGTTTCTAGTCCAAATGCCCACGCCCCTTCCCCCCTCCCCCCGCAGCTTTTTGATTGCTCACGTACCTGGTGTGCCTACTGTGAATACCTGGCGTGGCCACTGAGTACCTGGTGTGGCCACGTGAGTTCCTGGTGTGGCTAGTGAGTACCTGGCGTGGCCACTGAGTACCTGGTGTGGCTACTATGAATACCTGGCATGGCCACTGAGTACCTCGTGTGGCTAGTGAGTACCTGGTGTGGCCACTGTGTACTTGGCATGGCCACTGAGTACCTGGTGTGGCTAGTGAGTATACGCCGTGGCCACTGTGTACCTGGCGTGGCCACTGAGTACCTGGTGTGGCCACGCCAGGTACCTGGTGTGGCTAGTGAGTACCTGGTGTGGCCACTGTGTACTTGGCATGGCCACTGAGTACCTGGTGTGGCTAGTGAGTATACGCCGTGGCCACTGTGTACCTGGCGTGGCCACTGAGTACCTGGTGTGGCTAGTGAGTATACGCCATGGCCACTGTGTACCTGGCGTGGCCACTGAGTACCTGGTGTGGCTAGTGAGTATACGCCATGGCCACTGTGTACTTGGCGTGGCCACTGAGTACCTGGCGTGGCCAGTGAGTACGTGGCGTGGCCACTGAGTACCTGGCGTGGCCACTGAGTACCTGGCGTGGCCACTGAGGCTGGTCTGTCTCCTGTTGTCTGGGTACCTAAGTGTCAGAGCTAGAAGGCTGGGACTTCCCATCTACACAGAGGTGCTGGAGAGGGCCGGGGATGCTGAGTGCCCTGCTCAAGAGCGGCAGGCGGAGGCCTGACACATCCTCCCGCCCCCGGGTTGCAGCTCCTACTGCGTGGGGATGAATCAGAGCCCACGGGCTGGTTTTCCATATTCTTGCTAAGGAAAGCTGTCCTCTCACTCGCTCTCCTTCTCTGAGCTTTCACTTTCTGCAAATCAATTTCCTTCCCTTTTTGTGAGGAGGGCATCACAGGCTCTGGCAGCAGCAAGGCGTTGCTTGCTGGCAGCTGCCGCTTCACCTGCGCTCGGGTCTTAGCCACTGACATGGCTGCAGGTGTTGCCGAGGGTGGTTGGGGCTTCCCCATGGAGAATGGCAGGACGGACGGAGACTTGGAGACTCTACTGTGGACCAGCGTGCAAAGAGGCTGGCGGGGGCTCTGCGGGACAACCGAGGCAGCACGGTTGGGTGCCTGAGGCCCAGATGGGCTCTGCCCTCTGCTTAGGCCTGTGGCAGCACACAGCAGGACATGGAGAAGCTCCCCTGTGTGACATTAGAAGACCAGGTGGCTACCCCAGGGCACAGCCTGCAGCCCTCTCATGAACTGGCCTTTTTTCCTCAAGGCAGAGAAGTGGGCCAGGTCGACCTCTGGGTGACCTGCTAGGCCGTCTGCTTTCCCCGTAAGAACTGCCAGTCAAGCCGTGAGAAAGCCTGCGGTGTGTCAAGGCAGGTGCCCGTCTGTGGCACGAGCCCGTAACGTGTGTATCTCCCGTGGCTGGCTCACCCCACTGGCCAAGGACAGTGGCCCTTTAGAGAGCCCTCTCAGTTTGACGTGGGAACAGAAACCGGGCCCTCCGACCAAGTCAGGCCCTGGTGGGCTGAGGTGGGAGGTCCATGTCCTCACCTCAATGGCTTCTCTGGGCAGCGCCGAGCCGTTTCCAGGAACAGAAGAGGCTAAAGTAGATGCTGAAAGTGCTGACTGACCGCTGTCACTCACAACTGTCTGTCTGGAAATTGATTTTGTCCAGCGGTCCGACAAATTGGGACTCAGCAGTCAGTGTCCAGATTCCCCGAGGCTGCGAGCTGCTGAGTGGTCTCCCCAGGACTGCCTGGGCAGGTGCTCAGGTGGCCTTGGTGGGAACCTGCCTGCAGTGATGCTGCGTTAAATGATGCTTTTCTCCGAAAGGTGCCACGGCCTGTTAGTCTGACGTCTGTGGCCACGAAGGGCTCCCCTGTCAGCATAGAAGGTGAATGTGAGCAGTGTTAGAAATCCAACAGTAATGCCAGTGACCTAGGATTTTTCCAGGGGGAACAACGGAGGACCTTTTAAGGGTTACAGATTTGGTTTTGTTCAAGCTGAGATAATCATTTTAAATTCACTTACGAGATTCAGTGACTTTGCAGCAGACGCAGTGGTGCACTGTCGTTTGATCGAGTGTTTTGTGTGTGCTCCACGAGCCTGACCGTGAGCTTTGTTTTTAGAGGGCAAACATTAGACATTTTCGAGGAGTGATAGATGTTCTTTAAAACCATGGAGCGCGGTTTCTAGTTTGCTGGCTGATGGAGGCTGACACTGGTCGGCATCAGGGCCTCTTGTCCGTGAAAGTTGCCTCGTGCTGCCGGCTCTGACCTCTCATGGGACAGGGAACTGGGGAGTGCAGGGCCTGCGGGAGCGGGGCAGGCCCTGGGACATGCTTTGCAAGTGGGGGCAGGGAGGGGGCTCTGCTGGTGGTGGGTGGGGAGCAGCTAGAGAAGGGGGTGGCTACTGTGCGTGAGGTGAGCATGGTGTGGCCAGGGCAAGAGCAACCACGGGGACAGAGCCGGGGCACACCCCAGTAGGTTGTCCTGAAGGAGCGAGGCTTGGCGGGACGGGCCTTGCTTGCAGTCCCCAGCAGGGTGCGGCCGGACAGGCATGGGCGTCCTCGGTGGGCCCTCTGTGCAGGCCGGTGCCTTTGACCAGGACCCTGTGGGGAGCTGTTTCGGAGGGTCCTCCCTGCTGTGTGATGGATGTCACAGTACCTTTGAGTTTTTTATTTTGGAGAAAGTTCTTTTTATGTAGTTTTAAGTAAATTTATAAATAAAAATTTTACAATCAATAAAAATCACCATAAGCATATAAATAAACTGTATAGAATCATGTCCATTTTTTGTTGCTATTTAACATGTGGAATAAGAAATCCCTAGATGCAAAAAGTTGCAGGGGAAATTGGTAGATAATATTGGTAGACCTACGGTTATTTCTTGTGATTTTTTTGCCTAAGATTTCCAGGTGTGTTTTCCTGGGAGGTGATCTGTTTGCCAACAGTGGCGTGTGCACGTAACTGGCACTTCACATGCGCACACCTGGAGTGTCCTCCCCAGCTCTGCGGTGTCGGGCTGCAGATGGAGTGCTGGAGGCTGCGTGTGCGGCCCTGGGTAGAGCTGGTTCCCCGCAGGCCTGAGCTGCGCTGTGCCCCTCACGCCCGTCTGTCTGGCCACCACCTGTTGAGCTGCGTTGTGTTTTCTTTGCTTAGTGGCCGATCCCCCACCTTCAACTCGTCTCAGGCGGCATCCACGTGCCATCACCCAGCTCGGCGTGTGTGTGAATCCTGCGCCGGTCACCTGCCCCTGGGAGGGCAGCTGCTGTGCCCGGCTTTGCTCTGCCGACTTCGTGCTGTGCATGACCTGTGGAAGGACACGCCCCCCGGCCTTGCTCTGGGTCCTGCGCTGGCTGCCTCTGGGACGTGGGCCATCTCTGTGGCCGTCCACGTCTCAGGGGCAGGGCGGGTCCACTGTTGGTCAGCAGAAGCGGTTTTACAGGGGGGCTGCCGTGCCTAGGAGCGGGGAGACGTTTGTCCCACTTACTTTATAGATAGATATTTCATGCATTTTTAATTTTAATAATTTTTTAAACACCAGTGTGAGTTGCTTAGTGTACTTTATTTTATGGCAGCACAGTTGTCTATCTTGAATCAACAAATTGGAGTTTTTAGCATGGTATTTCAGAAAATTTCATTTAGTGTGACATAGAAATGAATATTTTATTGTTGAATTGCAACATAAATGTTTTCCTAAGCTTTTTTCTGCTATGTTTTCCTTTGATCATTTTTAAGAGGTTTTTTAAAATTAACATTTGGTTCATTTATAAAATTAATTAAATTCCCTTAAATATTTTAAACCCAATGCATAAATGTAACATATCTTATTTTGTTTTTAAGTAATATATGTATGTGTCTCTAATAAGCAAACTCTTCCAAAGTACTTGAAATACATGAACCTAATAAATTAAGTGAGTAAAGTTTTGGCTCCTTTAGACATTCCAGTATCCTCACCATGAGTTTTAAAATTGTCTCGTGGCCGGGCGCGGTGGCTCAAGCCTGTAATCTTAGCTCTCTGGGAGGCCGAGGTGGGCGGATCGTTTGAGCTCAGGAGTTCGAGACCAGCCTGAGCAAGAGCGAGACCCCATCTCCACTATAAATAGAAAGATATTAATTGGCCAGCTAATATATATAGAAAAAATTAGCCGGGCATGGTGGCACATGCCTGTAATCCCAGCTACTTGGGAGGCTGAGGCAGCAGGATTGCTTGAGCCCAGGAGTTTGAGGTTGCTGTGAGCTAGGCTGACGCCACGGCACTCACTCTAGCCTGGGCAATAAAGTGAGACTCTGTCTCAAAAAAAAAAAAAAAAAAATTGTCTCGTATCTTTACGTCAGAAATAGTGTGATCTCAGATCACTCAATTACGCATTTTCAAATGGACCAGAAAGATGATCCCTTAGGTACTTGGAGTTGCCTTAACTTTACGGGTATTTGGCATTACAGAACACACACAGGATGCCACCCTGACCCTCGGCTCAGAGCATCCTGTGACCCGGGTCTGCTGTGCCCGGAGCTTGCCGGGCTGCTCTCTGTGCGCCCCCAGGACCGCTGGGCTCAGGGCTGGCGTCCCCACGGCAGTGCCACCCTCCCTCGCAGCAGCTGCCTCTCGCTGGCCTCCTCAGGCTAAGTCCACGGCTTGCCATGACTCTATGCTTGCCATGTTCTATGCTGTGCAGAATGAACTTTCCCTTCACGTGATTTCAGGGGAACTTCTAGAAATCCTTCTTCACTTGATTTGAAAAATCTCCTGTTTTCCTCCCAAATGTTTATTTTCTGACAAGGCCATGTGTCTCACCGTGACTTTGGGTTGACCCTACGCTTCTCACGTGTCTCGTTTGGGGCCGCGGCTGTGCCCTGACGCAGACGGTGGTCGTTTGAAGCCGCACACCCTATGTGGCCGCTTCTCACTATCTTTGTCTCCCGCCCAGCCGTCCCCGTGGTCCTGAAGGCACTGATCTACGAAGAGAAGCGGGGCGCCTGCAGCGTGGGCGCCAACGTCAGGGATGCCGCCTGCTACGTGTGCTGGTCCTTTGCGCGCGCCTACGAGCCGCAGGAGCTGACGCCCTTCGTGACGGCGATTTCGAGGTAAAGCCTGAGGGTTGTGGCGTGTGCCTCCCCGATGGTCTCGTGAGGGCCCCCCAGGGGTGGCTCGCAGAGGGGTGTTCACCTGCAGTAAGACACAGTAGGAGAGGGTCTGTACGGCCTGGGGGAGAGGACCATTTTGTGGGTGAGCCGTCCAGCCAGATGCGCGTGGCAGCCTGCGGTCAGCAGGTCCTCGGGTGAGGGTGACCAGGCTCTCGGGTGCGTGGGAGGAGCACAGGGCATGTGCGTCATCAGGCGTGTGCACCCCAGAGTTGCCGCGCCAGGCCACGACCGGTGAATTTTGGAAATTTGGCTGTCTGCAGCCTTCTCCTTAAGAGTTTTTCTGGAATGTGGTGGATGTGTTGGAAAAGGAAACCTTCAGTGGTGTGTGTTGTTGCTGAGGGCTGGGTTTTGTCTGGCCATCATCTTTTGCCGTCTGCGAGAAGCACTGGATGTTCAGCAGGACTCGCTGGCGCGCTCTGTTTGCAGCTCCCCTGAGACGTGTGAATAAATACTGCAGAGCAGCCCTCTGAGGTGGGACCTCACTCTTCCTCTGGCGTCCGAGGGAATAGCTGAAGCCGGCAGGTTGGTACGGTCTCTAGAACCCCGAGCCGTGCGCCAGGCGTGGCTGGCAGGTGCCGCATGCAGGGTGAGCGGCTCCTGCGTGCACCCGGCCACGCCCCGCAGCATGTCCAGGCCGACGTTCAGGATCTGATGTTTTTCGTTTAGGAAAAATGGAGGATAAGTGTGTCCCCAGCGTGGTAAGCGCTTGAGTTAACTGCGGCGCGCCGATTTGCTGCTCTGCGTCTGGGCTGGAGTGAGCTATGGGGTGGAGAGGGCCGGCGCTCCACTTCTCCGTTTGCCGAGAGCCAGAGGTGGGTCTGCAGCGAGGTGGCTCAGTGCTCGTCACGGGCGTGGGAGCCCACGGCTGAGCCACCCGAGATTTACACCAGCACTTTACCTGACAACTTTTACTAGGAAAATGAACAAGGAAAGCGGATTTCACAACCGTGCCCGGGTCCTGTCAGCTGCCTCCCACGGCTCTGCGGGAGGTGGCACTCCAAGTTCTTTGTAAGACGCCCAGGAGGAACGTGAGAACAGCCGGGTCTGAGCCGGCCCCAGAGAGGCCTCTGTCCGGGGCTTGTGCTGCCTCCCTGGCCTGGGCAGGGCAGGCGCCCTGGGTGCCGAATCAGCCCTGCTGCACTGGGTCCTGCCGCTCCAGGCGCTCCTGACATCAGCAGCAGAGCACGGGGTGGGTGGTGGGGCCGTGAGGGCAGCTGCCCGGCGCCCCAGTCTCAGACCATTGTGGGCCCCGCTTGGAGCCTCATTCTGTTCTCACTGCTGGTTCTTCTCCCCGCATGTTTAGCAGGGTCAGGAGAGGGACCCTGGGGGTGCAGCATGGGCCTGTGTTTCACAACCTAGATTCTTGCACCAGAGCAAAGCCTGTGGAGCATGAGGGTCCTGCCCTGCTCGGGGAGATAAGGCGTTTCCTGAGGAAGTTGTAAACCTGCTGCCTTCGCCCTCTTGTCCACCTGGAGGGGAGCGGCAGCCGCAGGGTGCTTGTGTTGCGGGCACCTTGTGCAGAGTGGCTTACCTGAGGCCAGGGTGGCAGAGGACAGGTGTGGCCACGCCTCTGCCTGTCTCTGTCCCCGACGGCCACGCTGATGGTGCTGCTGCCCGGGGGCTTGTGGCTTGTGGTCTTCAGGGAGTAGCGTCTTGCAGAAGAGGAGGAAGGGTGGTGAGGACAGGCTGAGGGTGTCCACCGAGCCTGGGCCCTGCCGCGTGCGCCCACATGGCCCGTTGCCCACTGCTCTGTGCACTCGAGCTTCGGTCTGTGTGTTGTCCAACACGGCTTTGGGGAAGGTTTCTCCTGTCGCTTTCTGTCCTGATGCCCAACGTTTTGGAAGTCAGTCCTGTAACTAGGGAGAGAAAGCAAGAACATTTATGTTTCTCACTGTTTGTATCAGCCGTCACAGAACAGTAAGCAGCTTCCCTGGTGGATGGCGTCTCCCCCGGTGTCTGAGGCCTGCAGACTAGGCTCTGGTCAGTCAGGCCTCCCTGAGGGTGGAGCGAGGACGGACGCGAGGAGACTCGCCCACTCTCGTAGCCAGCAGGTGCCAGGCGCAGCCTGGCCTGAGCGTGACCGCGGGCCCTGGCTCCGGGGCTGGCGCTGCCTCTCCTGAGACCTGCTGTGAGGCGGGGAAGGGACCTGTCCTGCAGACGTGTGGCTGCTTCTTCATAGTTGGGTCCCGTCTCAGTGAAAATGGTCCCCTCAGGTTCCATTTTTGGCTTGGTATCTTCTCTGAGAGCTACAAATCCTATAGGAGCCCGTGCCACACGTTTCGGGGACCCCTGGGCTGCTGCTGCCTGGGGACATGGCGCAGAGCGAGGGCGTATGCCTGCCTCTGTTCTGTTTTGGGTGAGAGCTTGGGTCCCTTTGAGGGCGGGAGGGTGGAGTCTGAGGTCAGGTTGCCCATGTGAAGAGATGAGATGCGGGCGGAGGGTCCCAGGAGAGCCCCTGCACCCAGTGGGCAGCACCCAGCGGGGGTGGAGGGAGCAGCGGGTGCAAGGAGTTCCCACCAGCCCAGGACAGGCAGAGAGGTGCTGCTTTCTGCAGCTGCAGACCTTGATCCCCACATGATCCCAGCGGTGACTTTACAGAGTGAGGTGTCCATCTGCCAGAAACACTGCGGATGGACGTGGAGCCGGGCCTTGAGTGTGCTCGGGGGAGGTCGAGGCCTGCACAGCCACTGTGTGTTCCTTGGGCCCTGTCCCCTGTGTGTGTCACTGCATGGGGTGTGGAGTCCCCACAGGTGCTGGGGCAGGGGCACCTTTTACCCCAGGGTTGCCCTTCGTTTCTAGGAGCAGGAGAGATGTGGAGCCGATGAGCTGGCCCCGCGTGGCTCCTCAGGCCCTGGGGATCCTGGCCCCAGGGCTGGTTTGTGGAACAGCTGCAGCACGTGGCTGGCGTGGACCTGGCTGTGGTCTGCCCAGCTGTGAACTGCAGCTGGGTGTGGGGTGGGGTCCCCAGGGGCTTGTGTAGGGGCCTTTGAGGTGTGGAGGTGGCCATCAGGACTGAAGTCCCCGAGTTGGGCCTGGAGGACCGAGACAGCCCGTCACCTGTAGGCTTTAGGAGTGACGTCACTCTCCAGAAGGGCCAGAGAGTGACTGGTGTGTGCGGATGGGTCCCGCTTGGCCCCTTTCCTTTCGGGGGTGTTGGTGCCTGGGCTTCCTCGGTGGGCCTCATGGGTCTGCCACGCACCCGGTACTACGCCCTGGGCAGGCGGGCGGTGGGCGACAGGCTCTTCCCCAGGAAGGTCAGAGCCCTTCTGACCTCTGCTCAGAACAGGAGCCGGCGCTGGTGGCCCGAGAAGTCCTGCTGTGAAAGGCGCCTCTCGCCCCTTTACCTGTGCCCGTCCTGGCGTCAGTGAGTGCCCTGTGGGGCCGCGCCCGCCGGCGGCAGATTCCAGGCCAGTCTGACAGGTTCCGAGGGAGCCTGTGCCCCAGCCCTCCCTGCCGATCCGGACTGCAGGCCTCCGGCGGGGGAGGGTGGGCAGGTGCGCCGGGGAGTGTGTGGGATGCTGCTGTGTGAGCCTCCCTGCCCGCGAGCCCTGTGCCCGCCCGGGTATCGGTGGGGCGTGTCGCTCAGGCCTGCCCGCTGCCTTTGTCATCGGTGGCCACGTTTAATGATCAGCTCTAAGCCCATTAACTCGGGCACACGATAAAATCTTTGTGTCTTCACGCTTTCACGCATTTGTCGGTGGGTTCTGGGGCTGCAGACAGCTGAGATCAAACACAGTTTCCAAACGGCAAATGCCAGGCAGTGTCTGGCAGGGGCAGCCGGCGTCCCACTCCCCGTACTCGGGGCTTGGCGGCTTATTCTTCATGACTGTTTACTGATGTGTTCTGGTAAAGAAACTAGGATTAACTGTTTTTCCACCTTATAGCGTGAATTTATACTGCCCTTCTCTGTTCTATAAACATCAAAAAGAAACTTTTTAGGTAAATTTTGTCATATTTTAGGGCAGTTTTGGTTAGTTTTGAAAACCCTCATTTCCTCTGTGTTGTGCACGGCATGGCAGGTGGAGTGACTGTTTTGTGTGGCAGTGACGGGTCCTGAAGGGCAGGTGTAGTGGGGGACGGAGCACGCAGAGTTGAAACGCCGCAGAATGGCTGCGAGTTGCCCAGAGGCATCTTCTTACCAGCAGTCAAAAGCTGATTGGCAAGGAGAGGGAAGATGGACGCTGCCCTGCGCGGTGCTTTGATTGTCACCTCCCAGCGATTTCCTCACCTGAAACTCTTTTGTAAGCAGAGCTGCGGTGACGCCCCTGCTGGGCAGCCGCCAGCGCGGCTCACCAGGAGCAAACCTGCCGGGCGGCGTGGGCTGCGCCCCAGAAGGGAGATCTCCCCCCCAGGGCAAGACTGTCCTGAAAGGCCAGGAAACAGCAAGCGTTGCTCAAAGCTATGTCTTGTTCTCACTTCGTGTTCGACTTCCAGAGGGGAAGGTAGCGCTTGTTTTTTAAGAAAAGTTAAGTAGCGACTATTGACCGGGGTCCACCCCGCTGGACCTGCCGGATCTGGTCTCCACGTCAGCTCTGCCGTGACCCAGAAGTGCTTCACGGGTTTCCTATGTTTTACCGTCGTGTTAACTCATGTGAGCTTTGGTTTTTAGGGCTTAGGGGAACAGAATTTAGCCATAGGCAGGCTTTACGTTTTACTTGGAAGAAAGATATGAAGTGTAACTTAAAAAACAAAAACAAAAAACCCATGGATGAACAATAAATTATTGTCTGATATTCTCAAAATTTTTGACTTCAAAATAACAGGGTCATTGTTACCTGAGGTGAATAGCGTATTTTGCCCTTTACTGGTACAAAGCGTCATACAAATAAGAGCTGAGTTGGGTCAAGGAGGTTGGCCCCTTGCCGAGCCCGTGGCAGGTCGGGGCGTGCAGCCTCCTGCCTCCTGTGGGAGAGAACGCAGCACCCCTTTCTGTTGGACGCAGTCTCTTCTGTGTTGGGAAACCCAGGGAGGTTTCACACAGACTTCTCCGGGGAAGCCGTGCGGGTGAGACACAGCACGTCTCAGCTCACAGCGGCCTCCCCACTGGTTTGCAGTCTGGCTCCCAGCTCCCGCTGAACTGCGTCGCAAACTGCGTTGCCCTCAGGCCTGTCCTGCGGAGGAGGACCCGGGAGGCCCCGGTGGGGCGCGGGGTGGGGGGTGGAGCGTGGGAGCAGTGGTTTGGGAAGGAGCTTTTATGTTGTGTGCCTAACCAGTGTCATTAAACCTGTTTGTGTTTGAAACATGCTAACATTTCTAGATAAGCCAGTTCTGTTCTGAAAATGTGAAAACAGAGTAGTTTTTTAAAAATTTAGTTCAAATAAAGACAGTATTTAAAAACCTGTTGCAGGGTGGATCCAGTGGCTCATGCTGTAATCCCAGCAGTCAGGGAGGCTGAGGTGGGAGGATCGCTTGAGCTCAGTTCTAGATCAGCCTGAGTAAGAGTGAGACCCTGTCTCCACAAAAATTTAAAAAAATGAGCCAGGCGTGGTGACAAATGTAATCCCAGCTACTTGGGAGGCTGAGGCAGGAGGATCACTTAAGCCCAGGAGTTGGAGGTTGCAGTGAGCTGTGATGGTGTCACTGCATTCCAGCCTGGGCAACAGAGCGAGAATCCACTTCTTAAAAACAAAACAAAACACATGTGTTCCATGCACAGGTACATACACTAATTTGTTGAATTAACCTCGAAATCTACGGTTAGCAGCTCTGTTTTTCAAGCACTGTTATGTTTGTTCTGTAACACTCTGAAGTTTGGTGAAAAGTAGATAGATAAAGCAGTAACTATTTATGACATTTACTTGTAAGAGCAGGAGCCAAGTTGGTTAAAGTGAGTGAGGCCGTGTGTTGCTCCTTGCTGTGGTCACGTTTTCATACTGAAGCCTCTGCTGTCCCCTTGGTCCATGTGAACTGCCCACGTGCTGTGCGGCTCACAGGCTGGGCGTGTCCTCATGGCTCCTGCTGTGCCTGCTGGACAGCGTGCTCACCGTGGAGAGCGAAGGGCAGTGGCCGCACGGCCCAGAGATGTGCCACTGCCCCTGGTGAGGGGTGGAGAAGCAGAGGTGGAGCATCTTCTGCCTGGAGACCAGGAGCACAGTCCTTTCCAGAGCGATTGTTCCAGGATCCACAAACTGAAGAGCTGGAGCGAGTGGGCCGGTCCGGGGGAGGGTGGCTGACCCACCTGCCCCCTGGCGCTGGCTCTGACACTGGGGAGAGATGCCTGCAGGCGAGCGTGCTCCTCTCATCCCCAAGGCGGGCTGCGCTTAGGTCACACAGGAGGAAGAGTGGGTGGGACAGAGCCCTCCCCCTGGCTGCGCACTACAGTGCTGGGCCGAGAGGAGGGGAGGCCATGCTGGGAGCCCCTCCTCGTTCTGCAGAGCAGGCTCCTCCAGGCTGGGAGCGAGGGCAGGAAGCAAGCTCTGCCTGGCCGGCTCTGCAGCCTGGAGTGAAGCTTGGTGGGGCAGAGCGGGAGGCTCCTGGTTCCGTCTCTGTGCCCGGGGCCCTGGTCTGGCCTCAGCAGGGACAGGTGGCAGTGGCTGGTGACACCTCGATGGTGTCGCGGCTGGCTTGTGAGAATGGAAGGGGATTTTAAGTTTCTTGTGTATGTTCCATTCTTATTAATCAAAGTTCCATAACTAAAAAATAGTAATTTAGGGCAAATATGAGAAATATTAAGAATTCAGTATGGAAATTTCTGTATTATGGGCTGGAGTGAGAGTTGTGAAGGTGTGAGCCTCCGTGTCTCTTGTGGGGATGTTCAAGGAAGGCGGGAATTTCTTGGTTGGTGTCTTTTCCTAGAACGCACAATTTTATGGATCTTAGAAAATGAAGCTGTTACCAGTATGTAAATGTAATACTTAATCTTCCATCAATTCTGAGAATATATTTAGAATAAAATATTAATTTTTTGTTAAGAACAATTGTATAATTTTTAGTTATTAAAAGGTCACATTAATACATGCCTTGAACAGTTTAATGATTTCTGAGATTTTGTTAGCAAAAGCCATCATGACATATTGAAACAGAACCAGTCTTAGAATGTTCATGCTAAAGTAAGATGAATTCTCTTTAGTTTTAAACCTGCAATTTTTTTTTTCTCATTTGGCCAGGGTTTATTATATAATAAAGAGTTTAGAGGCCAGTAATCCTAGCACTCTGGGAGGCTGAGGCGGAAGGATTGTTTGAGCTCAGGAGTTCGAGACAAGCCTGAGCAAGAGCGAGACCCTGTGTCTACTATAGATAGAAAGAAATGAGCCAAACAACTAAAAATAGAAAAAAATTAGCCGGGCATGGTGGCACGTGCCAGTAGTCCCAGCTACTCGAGAGGCTGAGGCAGGAGGATCGCTTGAGCCCAGGAGTTTGAGGTTGCTGTGAGCTAGGCTGACGCCACGGCACTCTAGCCTGGGCAACAGAGTGAGACTCTGTCTCAAAAAAAAATAAGTTTAGAGAGGAAAAGGGGATGATTTTCTGTTGATAGAGTTCTTCTGAAATTGTTTTCAGTTTCAGCTGGTCTCAGGGTTGCCAGCAGAAAGCACTGCAGATACTCATACTGGATCTTTGAAGGTCTATCAAGTAGTTAACTGCTTTCCAAAGAAGTTTTTTTACTGTTGAGACAGGTGGAAGTGCGGTGTTACCCAGGTGGAAGTGCAGTGGCATCACCACAGCTCACAGCAACCGCAAACTCCTGGACGCAAGCGATCCTCCTGCCTCAGCCTCCCAAGTAGCTGGGACCATAGTGTGCACCACCGTCCCCGGCTAAGCTTAAAAAATTATTTTTTTGTAGAGACAGGGCCTTACTGTTGCCCAGGCTGGTCTCGAACTCCTCTGGTAACGGTCGCTTCCCTCCCTGGCTCTTTTGTGTGTCAGGCACAGTCCTTCCACAAGCAGGGGTTGTCCCCGCTCGCCTCTCTCCCTTACCCCTCGTCTGTGCCAGCAGGGCTCCTGGATGTTTCACCCTGGGCTGCAACCCGAGGCTGGCGGCGCTGGCTCTGTTGCTCGGGGCACTCCAGCGTTGCCCATTGCAGGTCGGCCTCCCTGTCCCCTCCGCACATGGCTGTCTCTGCGTCTTTGAGCATTTCTCGCTGTCAGACACCACAACATGCGCCCGGCTTCTTTTCCCTGCCCCGTCCTGGAATCTGCCCCATTCCTGGGAGTCTCGGTCCCTCTTGGCGGGGGTTGGATTTGGGATCCTGGATGCTAGGCCGTTCCTCTGGGCGTCAGAGCAGTGTCTGGACCCTGAGCCCCCGCTTGTGCCCCTGCTAACAGTTCCTCGTTCGAAGGACAGCGCAGCTCCAGCCTAGCCCTGGCTCCCTGGGTTGCCCTCCCCGCGAAGCATGTCCACCCGTCTGTTTGCCCCTCCGCATGCGTGTCCACCCGTCTGTTTGCCCCTCCGCATGCGTGTCCACCCGTCTGTTTGCCCCTCCGCATGCGTGTCCACCCGTCTGTTTGCCCCTCCGCATGCGTGTCCACCCGTCTGTTTGCCCCTCCGCATGCGTGTCCACCCGTCTGTTTGCCCCTCTGCATGCGCGTCCTGCGAGCTCTGCACCCCTGTGAGCAGCAGGCACACTGCCTGTGCAGGACGTCTAGGCCTGGGTCCCTGCCTGCCTGGCCTGCAGACACTGTCACTCATCCGTCCAGGACTCAGTCTGTCGACTGCTTCTCTTTGCTTTGCACACAGAGCCATTTGCTCCTTTCGCAGCCGGTTCTGCAGGTTCGCCAGGTTCACGGGCTGTGGCCCCGCGGCTGCGGTACCGAGCAGGACCTGCGCTTGGCCCCCAGGTCGGGTTGTGGTCCCCGTGGTCTGGTCACTTCCAGGACGTCTCGGAGATAGAATCGCACGGCTCGGCGGCCGCTCCTTTCTGTTGGCGACAGCGCCTCGTGGTGCAGACACAGAGGCCATGGGGCTGCCGGCGCCCCGTCAGGGCTGGCCGTTCTGCCTTTCCGCTCCCTGGGTGCCGCGTCCCCAGCTCCCGGGTCCTCCCTCCACCTTCAGTGCTAGCGAGTCTGGCCTCGTTCTCTTGCGCAGAAGTCCCTGGTTCTTCCTCTTCTCCCCCTGCTTCCGTTTTGGTTTCTGAAACGAGCTCTGCCTGTGTTCGGCTGGACTTGAGGTTGGGGCTCCAGTGAGCCTCTGGCCTCAGTCTCCTGCAGCACTGGGGCTGCAGGTGTGCACCACGCACCGGCCGCTGTCTCTGTCTCAAGAGGCTCTTGGTTACAGGGACTGCCAGACCTGGTGCCACGGGGTCATCTTGTCACCTGAGGTCAGCGGGCAGCAGCCTCACCTCCCTCCTGCCATGTAGGGACACGTGGTCAGAGGTCCTGGGGGTCAGGATGTGGCATCTTCGGGAGGCGTCATTCTGCCCCCAGGGGGCGCTGACAGATGTGGTTGGGCTCAGGACGCAGTTGTTGAAGCCGGAAGAGCTGGGGACTTGGTGGGAGGAGGAGGAGGGAGGACGGGAGTCAGGGTCAGGGGTGGGCCTGGGACTGTCGGGGAGTTGCCGGCCCATGGGGGCCACAGAAAGGCCACCCCCAGCCTGACGCCAGAGTCCCCCGAGTGCAGGCGCCTGGGCACGGGCGAGGAGTCTGTCAGGATGACAACGCTCTAGCCCGAGAGGGGCTCAGTCACTTGTCTGCCCAGCGTGAGGATTGCGTGGTCGGGCCGCTGCTGCGTTGTGAGCGTCTGTGGGGCACGACAGATGCAGCCCCAGGGGCGCCTCCCTGCCCGGACCCGCCCTGTGGGCCTTCCCGCCCTTGGGCCTTCCCGCCCGGCCTGGCTTCCGCCTGGTGCCTCGAGCCGAGCCGTGTTTCTGTGGGGAAAGCTCTGAAGTCAGGGGGCCCCAGTCACGAAAGAATAGAAGGAAGAGAAAAGCCTCCCGATGTCACATCTGTATTTGTGAACTTCCTTTTCACCGGGTGTCTCCCTCTTCTCCACAGCGCACTAGTGATCGCCGCGGTGTTCGACCGGAATGTCAACTGCAGAAGAGCCGCCTCTGTAAGTTTCCTCACGTTGACGTTTCTTTACACGAGACGGGGTGGGCTCTGTGACCGTCCTGTTGGCGAATAGGGCCACCATCCCCCTGTCACTGCCCCGTCACTGCTCCCCAGCGAGTCCCTGTCACTGCGGTGCTGTCCCTGGTGAGCTCACGCCTCCGTGGCAGGAGAGACCTGGGAGGGACAGGCTGGGGACTGCCGGGAGCAGGCGCCACTCGGAACTGCCAGTTCCTGCACACTCGGGATTCCGGGGCGGGGGCCATCTCGGCTGTGAAGGGCAGGTCGGGATGAGGTCCCCGGCATTCCAGAAGAACCACAGCCCTCACCGTGGTGTCATTGGGGGACACAGGCGGATGGGACTGTGCCCAGTGACCTGTCTCGGCTCAGGGCAGCTGTGCTCTGAGGGAGGGGAGAAAGGGCTCTGTGAGTGTCCCTGCGTGTGACGGCAGGCCGCCTCCCCTGCTGGTGGCCCTGAGCCTGTGGCGCTTATTTCCATCGCTGAGTGGACCTCACGCCCCACGTCGGGGTGTCTGGGTGCTTCTGGTCGGTCTGTTGGGAACTGGGCTGCAGGGACGTTCACGCTGGGGTTTTGTGCCTAGGATGCGGTTCTGTTTCTCTGCATAAACGCGAAGACGCAACTGCCGGTCACGTGGTGGCCGGCGTTGGGTTCTGCGAGAAGCTGCTGGGCTGTCTCATGGTCCCCCACAGCCCTCCAGGCTTACCCCCTCCCGCCCTCGCCAGCCGGCATTCGGCATGGCCACCGTTGAGTTTCGGCCCTTCCGATAGATGTGGGGAGACCGTGTGGCGTGAGTGGGCGTTTCCGCCGTGGCTGAGGACGTGGCGCATCTTGTCGTGTGCTTGTTTGTCATCTGTGTCCTCTGCTGAGATGTCCCCTCAGCTCCTGTGCTCGTTTTCTAGTTGGATTGTTTTTTTGTTATTGGGTTTTGAGAGCTCTTTGTATATGCCAGACACTGGTCCTTTATTGGATGTGTGGTTTGTACATATTTTTCCTCGGGCTGGAGCTCATCTCTTCATCCTATTAAATAAGGTCTTTCTCAGGGCACGGGTTTTTAATTTTGAGGAGGACTAGTGGGTCCATTTTTTCTCTTGAAGATGATGTTTTCAGTGTTGAATCTGAGAGCTCTTTGCCTGGCTGCAGCTCCCACTGGTTTTGTCCTGTCTGCTCTGTCAGCGCACTCTGCTGTGGTTCCTGTCCACGCGGCTGCCTGGGTGTGGGTGGGGTGATTCCTCTAATTTCATCTTCTGCAGTGTGGTTTTACCTGTTCCAGGGCTGCGCTTTTCCCATGTAGATCTCGTGTTATTTTTATCTTTTAAATGATGTCACTAGAGGAGTAAACATGTTCCTAATTATTGTGTGTTAACATTACAGTATGTCTTTTTTGCATTGTCTTTTAGCTGATTTTGTTTCTTACTTTTCTTAATGAACTTACCACAAAGGTTACAAAATGGCAAACAGCAAAAGTCAGGTCTCCTCCTCAGTTTAAAAGCCACACGAGAGCCACCCATGGGGTGCTGTTCTCCTCTTCCCCACCTGCACGTGACCCTCAGGTCTGGTTCTTGGTCATACGCTGGGGTCTTGTGCCTCAGTTTACTGACACGCCATGGGGCAGGTCTGCTTCAGCTTGTTGACTTTCCACGTCTCTGCAATGCTCCTGTCTGGGCCTTGCTCTCAGGATGCCCTCAGGCAAGTGGGGGGTGGTTTCCACCTGGGCAGGGGCTGCCCCTCCCGGAAGCCGGCCGGCCCATGTCCCTGCTCTCCCGCACACCTGGTGCTGGTGGCATGTGCCATGCGGTTACGTGTGCAGCTTTACTGGATCCTTCATGAGCCCTCATGTCTGCAGCCCTGTCTGGAGGACCGTGAGCCCCGGGTGCTTTGGGAGCATCAGGGTGCCAGTCCCAGGACGCACAGGAGCACACAGGACGGGAGACGTGGTCGTCACCGTGCAGATGGCTGGGTCTCCCCAAGGGATGACTGAGTAGGAAAGGGAGGGGTGGGAGAGAAGGGCCCGCTGTGGAGATGAGATGCTCCCTGGTATTTAGTAAAGCCAGGTTTTGACGTCTGCTGCAGCCCCTGCTGAGTGCTGGGCCCAAGAGCCTGTCTGTCACGTGTGGTGGCTGCAGGCGGTGTGCCCTCGCGAAGGCAGCCTGCAGCCACCAGCTGACGAACGTCCCTTTCTCCTTCCACCTCTGTCGTCTGGGGCTCCCATGTGGGTGTCGGCGTGAAGCTCCATGTTCGCAGTTAAAGGCCACTTTTCAGGGTGTGTCTGATTTTATACACCTGAGTTCTTAAATTGTGGTTTTAAAAAGTGCCAGGATGTAAAAACGAGTAACAAGCCACCCTTGAGGCCCTGTGCAGCCAGTACTGGGGACTTTTATTTAAAAAGTCAAGCCATGGGTCATTTATATTGCGCCTTGTTTGTTTTGAACTTATCTCCTGTGTTTGGTGGAAAGCAAACCTCGTTCACCTGCCCTCTGTTCTTTGCTTGCAGGCCGCCTTCCAGGAGAATGTGGGGAGACAGGTATGGCCGCTTTTTAAACCTTTATTCCTAACACTTCCTGTAGGCCGAGAGGTGGAAATGGTGAGAGCTGTAAACTTGGTGTCTTTGCATTGTGAGCTGTGGGTAAGGAACTCACCTCCTGGTGATCTAGCAGACACAGGGACTCAGGTCACAGATTCCCCATGGCATGGCCCACAGTGACACTGACGTGTGTTTTAAACAGTCAGTCCTGTGTTTCACAGGAAACCTGCACACAGAAGTGATTTTACACATAGGGGTCAGAGACCCATGCTGTAGGCATTGCCGAGGGCCACACTATGTGGGCTCAGTGGGCGTGGCAGGTCCTGGGACCACATGCCGCCTGGCCTCCCCAGGACAAAGAGCTGACCTCTCCCTGGCTCAGCACCAAGCTTCCAGAAGCTTCCGTGTGCTTCTGCTGCGTGGCCTGGGCATCACCAGTCCTTGGTGTGAGGAAGGACCAGTGACAGCCACGGGCCCAGAGGCTGGGGACCTCCTCTGAGACTTCTGAAGTCTGCCCGTGGTTGATGACTGGAATGCTTTCTACTTTTAGTTTAAAGTTTGTCATTTAAAGTTTGTTTATTTTCTTTTTTTTAGAAAATTATTTACGTTTCCATATTTTTAAGTATTTTTGCCAGAGAGTGGTATTAGTGATAATGTGCAGACTTTGGGCCTAGTCTGTGGGTGTGGGTAGTGGGGCCCCTGCTCCCCCCATTTCGGAGTCTTGGGGGCTCACCGCTTGTCCTCCGTGCATCTGGGGGCGGATTTGTCGTCCCTCCCACTCTGACGACAGCGTGCGGGGTGTGGGTGCTGGTCCCAGCTTCGCAGCCCAGGCAGGCGCCGGTGTCCCTGTGTGTCTGGGCCCAGACCCGGCCTGCGCCTGCCGGAGCGAGCCGGAGCAAGCTGTGCTGGGGTCTCCGGGCCCATACGGGTGGGTCGGTGGAGATCAGCCGCTTTGACACTGGACACCTGGTGTCTGTATGGCACGTGTTTAAGGAAAGGTCTCTTGTGGCATTTTAAAGTTGAAATATTTGTTTGAAAAAAATTAAATACTTTTAAGTGGTTTAAGTAATTTTGGTGCAGTGTCTGGGCCAGGACAGGCCCTCGGAAACTCGGTGTGACTTTCAGTCCTCACATGCGTGGCCTCCGCAGCTGTGGTCTGAGTGTCGGTCTGCATGAGGCCTCTGGGATCCTGAACGTGGACGTCTGCTGATACGACTGCTGGACTCTGTGAAATGCCTTTGCTCATGCGAGTGCTTCTTCCTCTGTCCAATCTCACTTTCCCACTAGGGCACTTTCCCTCATGGAATCGACATTCTGACCGCGGCAGACTACTTTGCTGTCGGCAACAGATCCAACTGTTTTCTGGTCATCAGGTAAGCATTTAATGTCTGTCACAAAAATACAGTGTTCTTTGTGATTTGGATGTCAGAAAAAGTCAGTTTCCACCATTGTCTTTCCTCACCCCGTGCAGCCCACTGAGCATAAATGTAGAAGTTCTGTGTGAAAGTTAGAAAGCGTGTGTCTCGGGCAAGGAAGCGTCTGGGCCCGTTGACGAGACAGACCTCGTGCTCTGCGCAGGCGGGCCTTTGCTCTGTGTTGGACAGCCGCTGCTGGGAGAAGGCCGACTTGTAGCACTTTCTGGCGATTATTTTTCTGTTAATATAATAGTCCTGTTTTATTAGTGCTGGTTCTGGGTAGGGTTTGGGATTTTGCAGGGAATAGCCACAAGCCACAAACTGCATTTCCTCGGGTTTCTCAAAATGAAATCTTGCGTTAGAATTGACTGCATTCCTTTTTGTGTTTCAATAAAAGTGTTTCGAAGTTGGTGTTGTCTCTGGATTGTTCGTGAGATGAGTAAGGAAGAGGAATTTGGGAAATCAGGTCAAGGAATAAATATTTAACGTCCCTAACTGCAGTTTGCAGAAATCACACCAAATTGTTTCTACTTATATAAGTACTGGGGGAAGTTATTTCACTTGTCTTAGTTAACCCATTGCAACACCCACACAAAAAAGGGTGTGTTTTTATGGAATGATTTATTTGCCATGAATTTGGAGAAGAAACATACCCCATGCATTTTTTATCATTAACCATTCTATATCCTAAGGATAGATTCCCCGAGAGCCCTGTCGTGCAGACTGTGCAGAAATGACATTTCTCCGTAACCAGCACGGACAGGTTTTTTTAAAATGTAGCATTTGGCCTCTTTCCCAGGAATAGTCTGTGACTGAAATTTTTACGCCCTTTCCATCCTTCCTCAACAATGGACAGCCTTCTGGGCCTCCCCAGTTCTTCCCTGGCTTCGTTCTGCTTTCAGTGATTATTAGCACCGGGACATACATTACTATTTTATGCGAAGAATCCTCCACCTTTTCCCTTGAGTTTCTTGGGTAGATATGAACTGTCCGATTTTGAATCGAAGCGTCATTTATTATATCTCAAACAAGAAGCAGTACAGTTAAGCAAAGCATGCGCCTAAGCTGTCCACACAGTTTTGCCATCTTTATAGTTGCTTGTTTACGCCAGCAGCAAGGAAGCCTGGAGAGTCAGTGGATGAAATCGCCAAAGGCGTTTCCCACAGCTTGTTGAGAATTGAACAATTTTTCCTTGCAAGAAGTGGTCCAAACCCTGGAAGAAGTGATAGTCAGTTGGCACAAGGTCTGGTGACTATGGTGGATGACAGAGTTTCCAAGTCCAGCCTCTAGTTTGAGCAGCACTGTTTGTGTGACATGGGTTGAGTGTTGTCTTGCAAGAGGACTAGCCTGTCTCTGTTGACCAGTCTTGGCTGCTTAATCATGAATATCCTCCTCATTTCATCCACTTGGTTGCAGTAGACATCTGCTGATTAACCAGGTTTCATGAAGTGGTAGTGGATAATAACCAGCGCTGGACCACCAGACAGACACCATTAGCTTTTGTTGGTGAATATTTGGTTTTGGACTATTTCAGCACTTCATTGTTATCCAACCATTCTGCCAAATGCTTGTGATTGTCAAAAAGAATCCATTGTTCATCACATGTAACAACATGCTGTAGAAATGGTTTGCGTTTACGTTGTGACGGCAAAGAAAGGCAAGCTTCCAGATGATTTCTCTTGTGATGCTTATTTAATTCATGTAGTATCCATCTATCCAACTTCTTTACCTTGCTGATTTGTTTCAAATGATCCAATATTCTTGGAATAGTGATGTCAAACCTTGCTAACTTACAGGTAAGTTGTGATGGATTCACTTCCACTACAGCTTTCATCATTATCCACCTTGGTCTCAGGTCGCCCACGTGGTTCACTTTCAAAGTTAATGTCACCAGAATGGAACCTCTCACACCATCGACGTTAGCCACATCCTTCCCAAACACTGCTATGATATCTTGAGATGTCTGCCCTGCATTGGTTCCACGATGGAACTCATATTCAAAAATAGCATGAATTTTTTACTTATCCATGATTTCACAAAAATTGCCCAAAAAAATGTTTTTGAAAGATAATCACAAGCCAGACCACGTGTCTGAAAGACTGAGGATGTGTTAATACCTTCACAATAGGAAAAAAACCAAGAAGTGTCAAAGTGAGATGTCACAGATATCAACTGTCAAACTTAGAGCGTAAGTAAATCGGACATTTCATACTTAATAGCCAAATGCGTTCTTGCCGATGGACTCCGACCCCTGTGAGTTTGACACGTGGACACAGGACTTCCACCTGCCTTGGCTGTTTTTCTGGTATAACCACCATTCTTGGGACTTCTAGTCGGTTTGTCCTCTTGCTGTTTTATATTTTTTCCACTGATTTCTGACATCTTCGGCATTAAGATCCTTTCTAAAATGTGTTTTGCTGTATTTTGTCGTCTAGTAGTTTGCTTCTCAATAATTTTGCATGTTCATGTCCTGTAAGTTCCTCAGACCACGAAGGTCTCACCGTGCCCTGACTCCATCAGCGACACCCAGCCCACGTACTCAGCTGTTCTTGCAGCGCTGTTTGCTTCATTCCCAACCCCAGCTGGAGACCCTGTCCTGCCACTTCCGCAGCCCTGGCCGGTTTCAGACATTCTTCTTCCCGCACACCCTGCCCGTCAGCCGACGTCCAGCCATCCCCGCGTGAACACTGCGGAGGCCTCCCAGCTGACCTGCCTCCACAGGCCCCACCCTCTCCCGCCCTGCTTTGCCTGCGGGCCCCGGGCCTGTCCTGTCTCTCACCTCACAGGCTGCACGCCTGGTCCCCGTGTGCTCCTGCGGCTGGGGGTTCGGGAGTGTCTTTTACAGTTAGCCTTGCCGGGACTCAGGTGCCTGCTCTCCGCCTGCCGTTCTGGTGAGGCTCTGGGTGTCCGCCCACCTCTCCGGAGTCCCAGACACCTGCTGCCGGCTGGGCTATGTGCCGTCTGCCGGAGTGTGGGCTGGGTGCCCGAGGCACCTGTGTTGGAGCCCCTGGTGGTGCGGTGCCCAGCGGGGCGCTGGGGCCCTTTCTGACAGATTGTCCACTGCCGCGGTGTTTCTGTTTGTTCCCGACTTTATCTTGGGCTGTTTCATCACCTTCCCATCCGCTTTTGGAGGAGGCTTTCTGCTCGTCTCTCTCACCTTCAGAGCAAAGCCTCTCCCCGGCTGACCCTCCCAGGCCACATGTCTTGCCGCACACACGTGTGTCCACCCAGCATCTGTGTTTACTCCAAGTCCCACTCCATTCTTCAGCAGCTCTTGTTCCTCTCAAGCACTGTGGCGACACATGCAGGGCAGCCCCTGGCACGACTGGGACAAGGCTGGTTCAGTCAGCATGCGTGAGTGACGGGAGATTCTAGACACGTGAGCTGTAAGAGGTGCCCATTTCGAGTGGGCAGTGCGTGTGCCTGGCGTGTGGTGCAGAGATCGCAGTGTTCAGGGAAGGCCAGGTCTGTCCCTGCTCTCCCCCCAGCCACCGGGTTCCTCTGTCCCACCTGCGTGTCCTGCAGGTTCTGTTCACGCCAGGCTTGCGGGCAGACCGGCTGACTGCCTTGCATGTGCCGTGGTAGAGGCTGCTGAGACGGTAATAATGACGCTCAGCTGTGGAGAAGGAGAGGGCAGCATGCCAGGACACGGTGGGCCCACGCCTGCACGCGGGGCACGGTCCACGTGGGTCCTCGCTGGCCCTGGGTCTGTCCAGTCTTTTGCTGTGGTAAACAACGCAAAGCAAATATTTCTGTGTATATAATTTCTCACTAGCATGATTATAACTGAATGGATTACCAGAAGTGGAATTGCTGAACCAGAGATTGTTTATGTTTAGATTTCCTGGGTGAGCCAGGCGCTGTGGCTCGGGCCTGTAATCCCAGCTCTCCAGGAGGCCGAGGCGGGAGGATCGCTTGAGCCCAGGAGTTTGAGGCAACTAGCTTGGCAGTGAGCTGTGGTTCTGCCACTGCCCTTGTGCCCAGGCAATAAAGCTAGACCCTGTCTCAAAAAAACATTTCCTGGGTTAGGCCGATGGCTGTGCCTAGAGGCTGGCAGGGGTGCCCCCCCCTCCCCCCGTGCTTCCAGGCCCCTCCCAACCCTGCCGATGGCCGCAAACCCCTGGGACTTGGGCCGCCCGACGGGCGAACAGAGGTTCTCTGTGTCCTGTGCACGGGCAGTGGGGCATCGCTTCGAGTGGTCAAGCTGCGTGTGTGTTTTCTGCAAACTAATGGTTTTTCTACTTGGCTGTGATGTTTCTTGTACTGACGGGAAGAGCTCGTTTATTCCAGGGAAGTCTCTTACTTGTGATGCCAGTTGCAGTTGTGTTTTCCAGCTCTGTTGTGTGTCTGCTTTGTTTTTGGTGTGTTTTTCCTGGTAGACATTTTTTGGGGTCATGTGTTTGAATGTATCAATTTCTTTTACTGCTGTGGGTTTTGAGTCATAATAAGAAAGGCCCATCTCACTTGGAGATTATTTTTTAAAATTTCCATGTTATTTTCCAAGAGCTTCAACTTTTACTTTTTAAAGACAGAATTTACGCTCTGTCAACTTCCCGTATGACGCACAGTTGAGCAGGTGCTGGCCGAGCCCACGCCGTGGTCCTCTGTGCCTTCCCTGGGCCGTGGAGTGTCCGCATCCCTCCTCCAGCCCAGGCACCACTGCCACCTCCGCTGCGCCCCAGACGGAGACCGTGACGCGGCTCGCGCTGCTGTCTGTGGAGCCCTCTTGGGGACGGCTGTTGGGGTGGGAGACTCAGTGCTCATGGTGGGGCCACGGGATTTCTCACGCGGTGATGAGGACGCACAGAAGTGAAGGTTTGTGTGAGGTAGGGGTGGTGCTGGGCGGCGGAGGGAAAGTCGCCAGGAGCTCTAGAGGGTAGAGTTGGCTTTTCCTCTCTGCTCTAGCAGACTGAAGACAGAGTAGCACAAAGCTGCCGCAGGTGGTCTTTATTACCCTCTTTTCTGTGCGAGGCCAACTTACCGGAGTCCTTGGAGTCTGGATTTTGCAGGAAGGAGGCAGAGAGCTGGGGTGGGGAGCTCCGCCTGGCTGAGAAGGAACTCGGATGACAAGCTGGCCCACAGGGGTCTTAATCAAACAAAGGGCGGTTGTGCTGTGAGTTTATTTCTCTCACTGTCTGTTGGATCGTTTATTTCCTCTGTTAGATGGGTCAGCAGTGAAGACCGCCTTTCTTAGAGAAGACACGTGGCTGTACTCAGCATAAGGTTCTGAGGTCTGCCCTGTGTGGCGTGTTCCAGCAGGGTGTCCTTTTGTGGCTGCGTTTTGTGCTCTTCTGCACGTACGGTGTATCTGTCAGTCTGCCTGTTGGCGAAGGTGGTTTAGGTTGTTTTGAATTCTGGACTCTGATAAAGAAAGCTGTTGTTTAACACTTGCTCAGCAGTGTCTGTGTGGACGTGCATTTTCATTTCTCTTACAGAAGACCTCAAAGGGAATTTTAACACACTGAACTTTGTGAGAAACTGCCAGACCGTTTTGCAGAGTGGCTGTGTGATTTTGTGTTCCCGCCAGAAACGTGTGTGCGAGTTCCGTTTGCTCCACAGACCTGCCCACGATTGGCGTTTGTCTTTTAAAACTTTACCTGTTCTGCGGGTGCAGAGGTTTAAATGTGTTTCCTGTTGGATCCTGATGTTGAACATCTGCTCCTGTGCTTATTTGCCTTTTATCCTATGCGATGTTTCTGTACAAATCTTGCACCAATTTTTCATTTGGGATTTGCCTTCTTTAAATATTCCCATGCAAGCTGCTATCATTTTGCGTATTCCAAACTTTCCCCCACCCAGTCTGTGGCTTGCCTTTTCCTCCTTAAAATGTCCAACAGCTTTATCAAAGCGTAACCTACATACATTAGCTGTGCAGCATGCTAGGTTTGCCATGGACACACACCATGGACCCATCACTGTGGACACACCTGCCCCCAAGCTCCCCAGGGCCTGCGCCCTTAGGGTCCTGCTCTGGTCCCCTCCCTGCGGCAGCCGCTGCTCCGTCAGTGTCGGTCAGCTGCATTTTCTAGAGTTTGGTATAAATGCAATAAAATAGCACACACTCACTTTCGTCTGACTTCTTCTACTTGGCGTGATTATTTTGAGAGCCCCTCGTGCCGCCTGTGCCCAAGTCCAGTCCTTCTAGCTGCTGCTGGGTGGCTCACCCCCATATGTGGACGTCAGGGTTGTGTCCAGTTTGGCTGTTACAAACTAAACTACCATGTACCTCCGTGTACAAGTCTGTGCGTGGACACGTTTTCCTTTTTTCTCTGTGACGACCTGGAGGGAATGGCGGGACCATATGGTGGGTGTTTTAACTCTGAAGAAGTGACACGTGGCACGTGTGTTTTAGTTCTGCCACAGCCTCACCAGCCCTCACTGTTGTCTCTTGCAGCGTGTTTATCGCCGGGTTTCCTGAGTACACCCAGCCGATGATCGACCACCTGGTCACCATGAAGATCAACCACTGGGATGGGTAGGTTTTGTGTGTGTGTTTTTCTAAGAATTCTTTTTTTCCCTCAAAGGAGAGGGTAAGTCGGGCTTACAAGCCTTGAGTGTGTTTTCACATCGTGGATGCCATATTTTAACGCACCTTCTGAGAAGCGTGTAGACCTAGTCTTCACGCCACGTGTGCTGGTTAATGGTCCACCTCCAGGTCCACTTCTGCAGGCCTGGTCAGGTGGTCTGTCCCGTGTGAGTGCTCTGTGTGGCGTGTATGGGGGCTGCAGCCACCTGAGAACGGGAGTGACTCGGGGGGGTAGGAACACGTCCTTCAGCACCGGACTCTGCTCCGTGTGGCTGCCCCGGTGCCTTCTGCGTGGCCTCTGGGAACCCCACGGGCTTTGGTGGCTGTTCTCGTCGTTAGAGCAGCAGTCCCAGGGCAGCTTGGCATTTCATGGGCAATTAAACAAACGTGTCTCTTCAGAGGGGGAAGCTAAGTGTGAGACTCAGGACATGGACAGAGTGTGAGTGCTGTCATCGCCCCCCAGGGAGGTCAGGGTGTCTCCCCAGAGGACGCGGATCTGGTCGAGGGTGAGGAACAGTGGATGCCTGCGGGTGTGAGCGCCTGCGTGGGGGCGAACGCTCGGCACCCCAGTCTAGGAGAAAGTTCTTTCTGTCTGCACCACAGCCTCGGAAGTGCCGCTCATGCTGCATAGCGGAGGGCCGCTGCCTGCAGTCAAGATGGGGCCCCTGTGAGGGTGGGGTGCGCCTGCCAGGAGAGCCCCCCCACTCCCTTAACTCGTAGAGATGGATCTGACTTCCCAATGCGCGAGCAGGCCTGCAAGTGTGATGCCAAAGCTCTTTTTTTTTTTTTTAGATGGAGTCTCACTCTGTTGCCCCGGCTACAGTGCCGAGGCGTCAGCATAGCTCATAGCAACCTCAAACTCCTGGGCTCAAGCCATCCTCCTGCCTCAGCCTCCCAAGTAGCTGGGACCACAGGCATGCGCCACCATGCCCGGCTAATTTTTTCTATATATTCTTAGTTGTCCAATTAATTTCTTTCTATTTTTAGTAGAGACGGGGTCTCGCTCTTGCTCAGGATGGTTTCAAACTCCTGACCTTGAGCAATCCTCCCAACTTGGCCTCCCAGAGTGCTAGGGTTACAGGCCTGAGCCACCGCGCCTGGCCCAAATCTCTTGTGATCAGGGGCTTGTCAGTCAGTGAGGTGTTTAAAACCAATAGAGCAAACACATAACCATGGTGTTAGACTGACTGAACTTCAGGACTATCGAAGTCTCCAGCTGTTGTTATCCATTTCTTCAGGTTCCGTCAGTTTTTCTCTCGTGTATTTCGGGTGGGTTACTTACTAGATATGTAAATGTTTGCGCTTTTTATATCTTCCTACTGTATTGACCCTTTTTCATTAAGAAACATCCCTCTTTTCATGGAGGGGCAGAGCTCAGGGCGGGGAGCAGGCGAAGCTGGGTCTTGGGCTGTAACCTGGTACTGTCACTGCACAGGTTGGTGGGCTTTTTTTTTTTTTTTTTTAAAGAGCCAGAGAGTAAACATCTTGGGTCTTTGTCCCCTACGTTTTATTGTTTCTTTCTTTATACAGCCCTCTAAAAATGTGAAAACCGTCTTAGCTTAGGGCTTTCCTCATAGAGGGAGGCCTTGGGCTGGGTCTGGCGCCGGCTGCAGGTGCCGGCTGCAGGTGCCAGCCCTGCCGTGGTGGCAGCTTTCTTGGCGGTGTGCCGTCCTCCTGTCTGGCGTTTTTGGCCCTGACCTGTGCCCTGTGGACAGCAGACAACTGGGCCTCATGCTTCTATCCACTGCTGCCATTTCCGCCTTTTTGTGGGGAGCACTTGATCCACACACATTTAATGTAATTATCAACGTGGTTCCATTTGCGTCAGCCATTTTGCTATTTGTGTTCTATTTTTCTTGTGGCTTTTTTCGTTATTAATATCATTTTAAAAATTCTTTGGGGGAAATATTTCTTCTAGCAGAAACTTTAAAAATCTGAGAGTTTCGGGAATCCAACAATGAGATACCTGAAATAAAGCAGCTGCACACGGCGCTTCTCAGGGTACGGCTGAGCCCTGGGAGGTCACCCTGCCCGACTCTCAGGCAGGTCCAGAGACGGCCCCGATGGCACCGGCTGGTGTTTTCTAGAACATCTGATTTACCAAGCATCATCATGCCTTTATTATTTTATGATCGTTTTAGAGATAGAGGTACTTGTGCCTTTCTTTGTCATGGGCTTGGATGGTATCAGCAAACAAAGTTCAGAAATGGCGTGTCTGATTTTCCGGGGCTGGAGTGGCACCGTCCTCCTTGGCAGCTGCTTTCCTTCTGCGTGTTCACTCTAGCGTTGTCGGCTTGGAGTTTTTAAAATGAAAATACAGCATCCCCCACCCCACGTGGTTTCACTGCAACATTTCGTGAGGCCTCTGGGTTGCTGTGCGACACCTAGCTGGCTGCGGCTGAGCGGTGGCTGCTCATGGCTCTGGCTGGTGGGAGGGGTGGGGACTGCCAGCCGGCCTGGGCTGTCCCGTTGTTCCCTGCGATCTCCCAGGTGTTTCCAGTGGACCTCAGATGCTGTGTTGGAAATGTTTGTGCTGATGGGGTGCGTGCTTCTGGTTTATGGGGTGACCCACGTGAGGTGCCTGTATGCAGGCCTCGTCATCTCCAGGGTGACGGTTCCAGTGGTCCCATCCAGCGCTCAGTGACCCGGGCGTGGGGAAGTGGGACGCCCCCTGCCACGTAGAGAGATGCAGGAGAACACGTGAAGCTGTTTTATTCCCAGTGTTTCGTTTTGGTGAATTCTGTGCCTCATTTGCTACAATCTGAGGCTCGTGTGTGTGTTTTGCTTTGTGGTCTTGACCAAGTGGCCAGTTGAGGACTCATGCATATTGTCTTTCATGTCTTTTTATGTTTATGAATCAAATAAAGTTAGAATCGTCAGAAAGAAGGCACTAACAATTTTCTTTCTTTTTGAGGCAGGATCTGGCTGTGTCACAGGCTGGAGTACAGTGGCGCTAGCCCAGCTCACTGCAGCCTGGAGCTCCTGGGCTCATGCGGTCCTCCTGCCTCAGCCTCCTGGTGGCTGGGACCACAGGCAGGAGCCACTGCACGTGTCCGGAACTGACATGTTTCTCTCTCTCTCCCTCAGGGCCATCAGAGAGCTGGCAGCAAAGGCACTGTCCAACCTGGCCCCGAGAGCGCCTGAGTACAGCGCCACTCATGGTGGGTGTGTGTCCGGCAGGGCGGCCCGGGCGGGGCTGCCGTGCTGGTTTCAGAGTCCCTGGGGCGGAGAGTAATGTTCTGTTTCTCTCCTGCCAAGAAGGGCCTGAGGAATTAGCCGTGGGCTTGGTGAGGGGACGGAACAGCAGGACAGGTGCCCTGTGTGTGTCCACCTCAGAGCAGGTCCATCAGTCATGTCACGTCAACTTGAGAATGAGGATGATTCCGCCAAACGGCGGACAGACGCTCTGTCCCCTCCCAGGTTGCCAGGCGGCCCCTAGCCGCTGCAGATGAGCACTTCTGAATTTGTTAATATCCACAGAACAGGCCTAAACAGAAGGCTGAATGTCTGCCTCAGTGTTGAGATCCCTCTGGGGTAGAGCAGCTACGTCTGCGTTCATTACACTTCATTGTCATCAAAGGGAAAAAGTGTCTCGTCTTTTCTACTTGGAATAAATAAGCGTCTGACTCAAATGTAGGGAACACAAATTTCTCAAAATCACACTTAATCCCGCTGGCATTGATTACAGTGGTTATGCTGGAGTTTGAATGGCAGCTCTTTATTTAGAAAGACTGATTTTACTTATGTGTGTGTTTAATACACTGCGGGGCGTGTGAATAACCAAGGGGCCTTTCAGCTTCATGAATTAAACTTAGAAGTTGTGAGTCAGTGTGGTGCTTACTTACCTTTGGGTGAGTGAGAGTCGCCATTGCTGAGGGAAGGAGGGAGGGCCGCTGTGTCCTCGCTCTCAGCTGGACGAGGGGAGTGACCATCGTGGATTTCCTCGATTCTTTAAAAACCAGCCGCTCCCCGCTGCCCCCTCAGGGTGCTCTTGGGCTGGATACGTCCCCACTTTTACAGCCGTCTCTGGGCTGCCAGCGTCCCGACTGCACTCGGGTGCAGAGGTCGGAGCCTCTGTGTCTGTTCCCGAGAGCACAGGAGGCCGGGACTCCTTTTGCTCTGGGCAGGGGTGAGCGACTGCCGCTGCGGGGTGGCCTCTGTCCCTGCCGGGTCCTGGGCGGCTGCTAGACCGTGTGTGTAGCAGTGAGGGCTGGGGACAGCCCTGTTGTCCTTCCCTACCTTGCGCCTGCCCGCAGGGGACGCCCTGGGCTTTGGGGCGGCGCCCGGCAGAGGCAGCTTTCCACGGGCGTGTCTCCGAGTCTGACGGACTGCGTCCTCCCGTCTGTCCTTGCAGTTTTCCCCAGGCTACTGTCGATGACTCGGAGCCCGGACCTGCACACGCGGCATGGGGCGGTGCTGGCCTGCGCGGAGCTCGCCTACGCCCTGTACAGACTCGCCGCGAGGGAGGGCAGGTAGGAAGACTGGCTGTGGGTGGTGTGGTGCTGCGCCCGCGCTCCCCGAGCGGCAGAGTTGCAGTGACCCGAGTCTGGGAATCGCACGTGTGGCTGTGCGCAGGCCGCGGGTCCCGCCCCTCGCTGGTGAGGCTTGGACGTGGTCCTCCTCCTGACGGGGCGCACCCCGTGGATCCACCGCCTGCCGCTCCTGGCGCCGCGGTGTCCACGAACCTCGTTGTTGCAGGGGATGAGCTGCCGGCTGACAGGGCGGACGCTCGTGAGAGATGGTAGAGAGCAACTCATGTGTTCAGTGTTCTTCATCTGTCACCCTTGGTATTTTACAATACCAGAGGATATAAATGTAGAAGTTTCCCTGAGGAATTTTTTCGTTTGGCCACTTGTAGGTAGCAAAGCACGCAAAGTGCACGGTCATTTGAGAAGTTCATGTGGGAGAGTGTTTCATAGATGCTGCTCCGTTTTCTGACTTTGCAACTGACTCTCCCTCAAAAGCAGAAGCTCACAGGCAGCCGTGAGGTCTGCAACTTGGTCCCTGGACTCCCATTTGGGAAAAACTGCATTTATGTCACTTCCTGTGGATCCCAGGGGTTCCCTGGGGTACAGTGATGGGCGGGTGAGACCCCACCTCTCCCCCCTATGTGAGCCAAGGGAGGTTTGGCTGCCCCAGCCAGAGCTGCAGATCTGGCCCAAGGATGTCCTCAAGGGGTGCCGTGGGACCTGTGGGCGGAGCTGAAATCTGCGTTGGTGGCGGAAAAAGGCGCATGGGGCGAAGTTGCGGGAATTGTGCCCGAGTGTCTGGAGGCTTCTCCCAGGGGTCCTCCCGGGACGGGTGTGACTCCCCAGCTAGGAGCTGTGACAGCACATGTGAAGTGTCTGCCAGGGAAGCATGGGTGGGCCCAGTGCCCGGGGCTTTTACAGCGGTCTGGTCCCGTGGGCACCTCTGCCCGGCATGGAGCAGCATTGCAGATCCCAGAGGGAAAGCAGGTACTTGTGGACCACACGGTTCGTGCAGCCAGTCTAAGCCCCGTGAGGCACCCTCATCAGCTAGGGCTTGGTGGGAACCTTGCCGAAACCCGCACTCCTGGGTGCCAGCTGAGAGCCCCCCTTGCCAGCGGCCCCTCCAAGGACGGCCCAGGGCCCCGACAGGTGGCTTTCATCTCAGGCTTGCTAGGGACTTGTCCGTTTCCGCAGTGGCCACAGCTGTGAGCAGGTGTCCTCACATCCACCTGCCTGGACCCAGCACAGGACGGGACATGCCCTGAAGGGCTCTTGGAGCCGTGGGGCCCTGAGGGAGACGCCACCTTTCTGAGCCCTTGTGTTCCTTAGCATGTGCCAGGGGTTGGGGTCTGGCCTGCGTGACCTTAGCGGCTGTGTTTGGTCTTCGCAGGCCCGTCTTGGACTACCTGGACGAGGACGCCGTGCAGGGCCTGAGGCAGATCCACCTGCAGGTGCGTGTGCGGCCCCGAGCCTGCCCCTTCAGAGTTGGGGTCGCTCCACCCTCTACCAGCTCGTCTGAAGTCCTGGGTGCAGTGGGGCAACCTTTGTGTGATTACCCCGGGGACAGGTCCTGTCAGCCACCATGGTGGCTCCTCTGGGCTGGGTGGTGAGCGCAGACTTTCTTCTCACATGGCCGAGACGTCCTGGCTCGGGCTCCTTGGCTGAGCTGGTGCAGTCGGGCAGTTTCAGGGAAGGCCGCGTCACCGTCCCCGGCGGGGCTGACCACACTCCCGCACAGAGCGCCCTGTGCCGAGGATACTGCACTCCCTTGCTAGGTGGGAGGGCGGTACCTGGAACCAGCCCCAAGGCCGTCGACTTCCAGCTGTGCCCTGATGGGAGCCAAAGGTGTCTCAGTCTGGAAGTGAGTCCGAAATGTTGTGTCCCCATTTCTCTGGGAGAAGGTGTGTGCGTTTTTCTGGGTTTTAAGAGATTCTCAAAGGCTTCTGTGACCCAGAAGAGGTAAAGTATGAACTGTGGATCTCAGTATTATACCATATCAGAATCATTCGTAAGGAATTAAATAGTTTTAAGTTGTTTATGTTCTTTGGGATTTCCCTCTTTATATCATAACACACCACTTTGATCCCAGGTCCTTACCTCATTTGTGCTTTTAACCTGCTTTTGGCTGTGGCAAAGCCACTCAGTTTGTTTGCTTACGTTTTCACAAAGTGGGGTCTGGCACCTCTGACTCTGGAGACGCTGTGGCCGCAGGAAAGGCCATCCCTGCCGACTGGCTGTGACCGCGGGAATCCTGCAAGTCCTATCCCTGTAAACACAGGCAGTAACAGAGCCCACTTCCCTGAGTTTCCGTGAGAATTAAAGGGTGCATTTAAAGAGTTTAATAGAATTTTTAGCCGAGTGTGAACATTCAGTATTTTAGTTGTAATGAGATGTCGTGAAGTGCTTTCAAGTTCTTTTAAAGAAAAAGGACATCAGAATGCTGCTTGCCACAGCGAGTTTTCTGCCCACGAGGCTGTCTGGGGGAGGCCCCGCGTCGGGCCTCGGGGCCAGGACACGGCTGGTGCTGGTGCTGTCCCTCTGTCCACCCCCTTCCTTTCCCTCCCAAGGGACCTCCTTGGCCATGGAGGGGCTTCACAAGGACACTGAGGGCGTGGCGGTGGTGACGTGGCCTCGAGAGGTGCTGGCTCTGCCGTTGCCTCTGTCTCATTTTGATACTACTGCTATTGTGTGCGTGCCGTGTTATTTAAAAATCCACATCATGAATAATAACTTCCACTTCTTTATTTTCAGCTCTGCGAGCGTCAGCTGTACAGGTGAGTAAGCCTCTCGAGACCCCACTCTGTGCCGGGTCTGGTGTGTGAACTCGTGCTTGCCGGCGTGTGCTGTGCTGGAATCGGGTCGTTCCCTCGGCTTGGCCCAGTTGGTGTTTCTTGCTCTGTGGAGGTTGCTCGACACGTAACGTCTCCTTGTTTGAGACGGTTGGTTTCTGTTTTGGGGCCGTAGGCAGCTGTGGCCCTGACACAGAGACACAGAGCCCGGTCGCCAGGGCCGTCCAGCCTGCGGCCTCGCCAGCTGTGCTGGGATCCGTGTGGATGGAGCCGCACAACACGCAGCCTTTTGGGCCTGGTTTCTTTCACCGAGCTGTTTCTGAGAGGCATCCACGTTGCGTGTGTTAACATGTTGCTCTTTGTTGTGGAGGTGTGTTCCGTGTCCCCTCACGGGCTCATGGGTGTGCAGGTCTGCAGCCTTGGCTGTTGGGAGCAGCGATGCTGCGGGGGCAGGAGCACAGGCCTCGGTGCACACGCGTGTCCTCTTTCCCGGGTGGAGACCAGGGCGCTGCTGTGGGGTCCCGTGGTGGGTGCACGTTTCTGTGTCTCCAGCGGCCTCCCTGGACCCTGCTGCGCAAGCCCGACCGCACTGTACGGCGGCGAGGTCGGCCCACCCCAGGCTTCCCTGCGGGTGTTGGGCTGTCCGGACGGAGCTGTGGTTTGCGTGTCCCGTGACTCGAGGTGCTGGGCGCCCCGTGTGCTGACGGTCACTTCTGTGGGGAGGGACTGTCCAGAGCTGCTGCTGATTGAGTTTTGTTGTCTGTGTCCTCATGGAGCCCCCGAGCGCTGTACGTGTCCCAGATGTGAACTCTCGGTCAGACGCGCGGTCTTTCCTCTCCCTGTGGCCTGCCTTTTCTCCTTTCTGGTGGCTTGTAGTGTAACCTTTGCAGGGTGGCAGACCCCCTGGTGTTCTCCTCCACCCGGGAGGGCAGAGCCTGCCTTGTTGCGGTCAGCTCCTCCAGACGGGCCTGGCCGTCCTGAGCCCTCCACTCCTCTGCGCCCAGTTCCAGCGCCTCAGCCTGGCGCTTCCGGCTCCAGCTCCTCCCCTCAGCAGGAGCCGGGCCTGCGTGGCCTCGCCACACACTCCCGCCCGGGGCTCCTCCCAGCTCGCTGGGGTGTTGGAGGCCCCGCGCCCTGCACCGTGCGCCGTCTCGCAGGGTCTGAGCCGGTCTGGTGTCTCTCCGGCTTCCCAGTCGTGTAGGGCAGGACAAACCCAGATCCTGTCACTCTCGGCCAGCAGCCCAGGTCGAGAGTCACTTTTATCTGCTGATGAGTGTGTCCTGCGTCCGCGCCCAGCGCTGCCCTGCCGCCAGCGTCAGACGTCACCTAGGCGTCCAGAGGCAGCGACGGCGCGAGGGAGCGGGGCTGCCCCTTGGGCAGTGGCGATGCCTCCCTGCATCTCTGAGAGCGAGAGCCGGCGCGGCTCGGAATTGGCCGCCTGACAGCAGTAGTTCGACACGGGCAACCCCGTGGGACAAGAGGCCTCAGGAAGATGGTTGTGTCTCGGTTTTTCATTTCTTTTAACGTAGTCTAAACGTAGTTTTAACACAGTTTAATGTAGTTTGGCTTTTAGTAACAAATCTACCTAATAAATATACAAATAAATAATAAATTTATTATTTATACAAATAATAAACAAATTTATCTAATAAATAGTTTTTGGAGCCTGAAGTTACCTCTGTTACAGTGTGGGATATTTCATGTTGTTTTGCATGTTAAGAGATTTTAATTCTGAACTTTTCTGTTACTCTTTCAGGGGTCTTGGCGGAGAACTCATGAGACAAGCAGGTAGGTCTGAGGGCCGAGGCTGGGAGGAAGGAGACGCCCTCCAGGCCTGAGTGGTCCTTTACAGCTGCCACGGCTCTGGCTGGGCCGTCTTCTGTGGGCGTCTCCACAGAGGGGGCCTGGCTGTGGTGTGCGCACCGCTCTCACACGGGGACGGCGCTGGGGACGTTAAACAGGCTCTCCTTCCTCTTCCACACAGTGTTGAAGTCGAACATGACTTTAGAACACAGTGATTTTTCAGTTCGTGTTTAAATGTTTGCTGGGAACTCAAATGGCACCAACCTAACAAACACTGAGATTTCCTGAAGCCTGTTCAGCTAAACCTGGAAAACCCAGGAGCTTGTTCACTCTCTGGTGTCGTGGTCGGTCCTGGCCATGTAGGTGCACGGAGAGCGCCTCTCTGGCTAGGGGTGGTGGTGGATTGAGGTGTGACAGGCGCACCCCCGCGTGTGGGGTGTGGTTAGCAGGGGGCTGGTCAGCACTGTCTGTGCCGCCCTCAGGGCTGGTGCTCAGGCCGGGCCTCTCGGGAGGCTGCCCTCCCCCCAGCCCCGCAGCAGGGCGCGGAGGAACTCGGGTCACGGCTGGCCGTGGGGCAGGGAGGCTAGAGACACAGGGACCTAGGTTCTGTGTCCCGAAGTTGAGGCCCCGTGAGCCTGAGTGTCCTCGCGCAGTGGGATGGGGCCTTCAGGGTCTAGGCGAGGGTGGTACCAGGCACAGGCCGTCAGCGAGCAGGGTGGGGTGGTGAGGGTGTGGCCAGGGGCTGCCTGGCTCCCTGGTGGGGTCACCACACTGCCCATCGTCGGCGTCAGGCTGTGTGGCAAGGCCCCTGCGCTGCTGTGGGAGCTCGCTGGCACTCGCTGCTGCAGGGCAGATGGAGGGGCTGTGCCCGGGGGCGTCCCAGGACTCCCGTGCGGAGTGCAGGGGAGGGGACCGAACAGCAGGTCACACAAATTACTGACCCCAGTGGAGCTTCCTGCCAGCTGGGAGGGACAGTCCTGGGAGCCGGGGGCTGCAGACGTGGCTCAGGGAAGCGGCAAGGGTCGGGCACGAGGCCAGAGGCAGGGTCTGCCTCTGTGTCGCCCTGGTGCTGAGTGGCAGGCGAGCTAAGGCACCACTGCCCACCGCAATCGGGGGAGCGCGCCCAGCACCAGAGCCGCGCCGGAGCTTCGCCACCTCAGGGCCGTTCTCCTTGGCCTGGACGGTCGCGTTCCGTGCAGCGGGGCTCACACTGTGCACTGCCACGCAGTCCCTCTGCCTCTGACCCGTGCTCTGCGGGGCTCCGTGCGGTGGGGCAGTGTCTCCAGCGTGCCGCGTGGCTGGGGCGAGTTGTCCCCGTCTGTGTGTCGCAAACAGAACCGTGAGCTCAGGAAAACCACTTTCTCTGGACCGGAAGCGGCTGGCAGAAAGAACACGTGTGCTTTCGTGCCGTACGAGCAGCTCTCCAGAAAGTTTGTCCCATTCCGGATGCCGGCCCTGGGTGGGCTGCACGTGGGCGTGGATGTTGGGCTGGCGGGCTGGCATTTTTGCTGGTCTCGTCCCCTCCCATACTGGGCCCACGCCCATCCCTGACAAAGCCCCCGCCTGCAGAGGAACTGGGATGGGAAAACTGACGTGTTTTGGCCAAAGATTTTAAAAAGGTACCTTGTCGCTATTTTGGCATTTGGCGTTACTGTGACATCTGGCTTTGCCTTGGAGGGCAGCCGTGGCGTGTGGTCTGCTGTGGGGGGCATTGGGGGTTCTGTTTGCCCCGGCTGCAGCTTTCCCACCAGCCTGCTCTGGGGGCCACCTGGAAGGGCTCTCATGGGGGGTCGTGGGGACTGTGGCTGCTCTCTCAGGCCGCTGCCCAGCCCAGCATGTTTTGACAGCGCCCAGGGAGGGGGAAGCTGGGCCTGGACGTTGACCCAGCTCCTCCCCCCTTGGCTCTGTCTGCTCCCTGCGCCCAGCGGCCCTCCGTCTCTTTTCCTGGTCCGTCCTTGGTGTAGACTTGGGGTTCCTCCAATGTGTTCATGTTTCCTTTCAAAGTTAGGTTTAAATAGGCCAGAACGTGACATTGTTCTGCAGAGTGTCAGTGGTCCCAGCTCCACACCCTACTCTCAAATTTTTACTTCTTCAAAGTCAACTCTTTCAATTCTTTCAGCTTTTTCTCTTATTTGCTTCATTATTTATGATCACATGCATATGCAGCTGATTCTCGATAGCCTTAATTGTAGTGTGTTCACCTAACGGAGACTAGACCCAAAGCTCCCGTCAGTGAGAGACTCTCATTCCGGCAGGTGTGGGCCGGGCCCTGTGTGCTCACACTGGAGGTTCGCGTCAACTGCAGCTGCCGTCAGGCTTCTTGGGTCCCAGAGCCCTAGGTTTTGGGGCCAGGCATCCCAAGTGCAGACTCATTTGGGTGGTTTTTTTTTTTTTGCACATTTGTGGCAACAGCTGCTCAAGACTTGGTCTTCCCAGACCACTTTGTTCTCATATCAGAGAAGTGTCGTGACGAGTTGGCCTCTGTGAATGTCACCATGCGTCTGGGCGTTGCAGGACAGGGTGCGATTGGCACCATAGACGTCCTCCAGGCAGCCAGCCGTCTCCCAGGTGTGGGGAAGAGGGGACGCCCTGTCGTGTCTTTGGCTCCTTGCAAGACCACACGGTTAGTTGGGCAGCGCGATTTAGCATCACAGGAAACGCAGTGGAGCTCAGCTCTACCGGGAGAGCCGAAGGAGGGAGCGGCAGCAGTTAGGGTGGGCTGCGTCCTGCTCTGTGACTGCCCAGCGTTTCGGGGCCTTGAAGGACCCACAGGTGACGTTCACCTGTTTGTGCTGCAGTGCGTGGTGGCTCTGCGAGGCGGGGAGCCCCTCCCCGCTGCTCTCGGTGAGTCTGGGACAGCTCTCCCTCCCCACGCCGGCATTGCAAGGGAGGCGGCGTGTGGGTCTGCCACAGCATGTGCAGACTGTTGCTTCACGGGCAGGGTAGTGGTAGTTAGCCTGGCGCACTTGGCACTCGTGGGCTTCCTTCCGTGGGAGGCCAGGCGCCCCGTCCCGCCCACCTCGCCCCTCCTGACGAGGCCTCTGTGTCACGCCGTTTGGTTTGTGCGTGTTTTAAATCACACAAGACGTCATTGTGGTTCTACCTTGTCAGAATTCATTTAGGTTTACCCACACACATCGTTTGTTTTCTGTTTTTATTCCTTCCTGCATCGCTGGCCTCCCAAGGAGATCGTTTCCCTTCCCACGATGTTGTCTGTGCAGAGGTCTGGCCGCACCGTCTGTCTGAAGATGTCTTTCTCGCTTTCACTCCTGAGGGTTGTTTTTGCTGGTGATAGAACTTTAGCTTGGTGTTCATCCACTCCTTTGTTTTTTAGTGCATTACAGACAATGCTCTGTCGTCTTCCGGATTCACGTCCTCTCTGGTTGTGACAGTAGCTCCAGTCCACTTACGACTGTCAGAGACGATCTGTCAAGTCCCGGCTGCTTCATCCTCTCCGTGTTTCTGGAAGCTTTGCTGTGACAAACCTGGGGAGCGTTTTCTTTGTGTCTGTCTCACTTGGGGGTCCCCGGTTTGTATTGGATTCATGATCTGTCGTTTTCATAGGTGTTTTGACTCACTTTGGAAAGATCCTCAGCCATTTTCTCTTCAAATGTTGCTCTTGTGTCCTCTCCTCTCAGGACTCTGGTTGCCCCAGAGCTCACTCAACCCTCCTGTCTCTTACGTCCTCCCCGTTTCTCTCTCGTGCGGTTTGGATATTCTCTAATTCTCGCATCAGCTGCATCTTACCTGCTATTAAACCCATCCTTGAATTCTTTTTTTTATTTCAGCATATTATGGGGGTACAAATGTTAAGGTTACATATATTGCCCATGCACCCCCTCGAGTCAGAGGTTCAAGCATGACCGTTCCCCAAATGTTGCAGATCTCACTCATTATGTGTGTATATACCCATCCCCTCCTCCCCCCTCCCACCTGCCCAACACCCGATAAATGTTATTCCTGTATGTCCACTTAGGTGTTGATCCATTAATACCAATTTGCTGGTTGAGTACATGTGGTGCTTGTTTTTCCATTCTTGAGATACTTCACTTAGTAGAATGGATTCCAGCTCTATCCAGGAAAATACAAGAGGTGCTAGATCACCATTGTTTCTTAAAGCTGAATAGTACTGCATGGTATACATATACCATATTCTGTTAGTCCACTCATGTATTGATGGGCACTTGGGTTGTTTCCACAATTTTGCAATTGTGAATTGTGCTGCTATAAACATTTGAGTGCATATCCTTGAATTCTTGATTCTAGCATTTTTATCTTTCAGAACTCCTATTTGTTTATTTTTATGGTTTCCATATCCTTGTCCTAGTTTTCAGTCGTTTCTTTCACTTCCTTGAACATACTAAGCACAATTTAAAGTCTTCAGCAATATCGTTGTCTAGAGCTTCTGTCGTTCTGTCTCTAAAGGACGGATGTTGTACATGAAAAATCACAGAGAAGCTTCAAAGCCCAGGAATGTTCTTCTCTCCCAGGGAGGCGGTCTGGGGTTCCCTCCATCTAGGATCTGGATTCGAGAGGGTCAAGCGCTTGGCGTCAGCCAGTTGACGTGCTTTTTGTACTTATTTCTGGAAATCGGCATGGTCCTTTGGGTTCAAAACCTGTGGCGAGGGGCTTTGCTGCTCCCCCTTCGACAGCCCTCGACTCCCAGTCCTGACCCCTAGCCGGAACCCTCGACACTGTGACGGTGCCTTGGGTGTTTGAAGTGCCTCTGGCGTCCTCGGGGGCTGCTCAAGGAGGACCCCGCCCCTATCCCAACTCCTCGCAGAGCCTCCATAACTGCAGCGACGCAGGTGCATGTGTGTTTTCCATTTTGTCCTGCTTTTAAAATGCTCTTGTAGCTGCAGGATTGGTCTGAATTTCCTGGCCTGTTGGCTTTTTAAAAAACTTTTGGTTTTGAAATAATTACAGCCTCATAGGAAGTTGGTACCATGCCGTTGGCCAGACCACAGACCCGTTTTGTCTCCCCCATTTTCACGTGTGCGTGGCATGTGCGTGTCCAGTTCTGTGCACATCCGTGCCCTGCGTAGGTCTGTGTGACCGATACCATGGTAGGACACAGGCCTGCCGCCCTTTGTGTCTGTATTCCCCACCTGGCCCCTGGCACCCACCCACTTGCCTGGTCTCAGATGGTCTCTGCTCTTTTGAGGTGGCATCTGCCATGAGCCCTGAGACCTGTGCAGGTTGTTCCGTGTTGACAGCTGGTTCTTGTTTCCCACCATCTGGCTTTACCAGCGTGTTCAGCTGTGCACCTGTCATGGGACACGTGGACTGTCCAGCCCAGTGCTGCTGTGAGCAGGTTGCCATGGTGCCTGTGCACGGTGTGTGGGAACACGCCTGTCATCTCTCTGGGACGCACGCCTGCCTGTGTGCTCCCTGCGGAGACGTGCTCCTTGTTTCTAGGGAAATGGCCAGGCTGTTTGCAGAGGCCGCACCGTTCCACATTCCCACGAGCAGTGTATGAGTCCCTCCCTCCAAACCGCGCAGGCTTCTCGACTTCTCCCTGGTTTTAGTTTCACCGGTTCTGAGCAACAGTGACTGCCCATCATGGGCTCAGCCTGCGTTTCCCTGTGGGCTAGTGTGTCGAAAGTCTTCTCATGTGCTGGGTTTTCTGTTTTTTAACTCAATAAAAGGCATTTAAAGTTCATATACAAGGCAAGTCTCTAAGAAAATGACTTTTAAAAGTAGGATTTGCATCTTCCAGTCCTTAAAACACACCAAAAAACTCAGAATGGCACGCAGAACCTGGAGGCAGGTGACACGACAGTGCCCGTGGATCTGGCCTGTGACGGGGAAGGCCTGTGCAGCCGTTGGGCACGGGAGCTTGCTCGCTGAGAGAACACCATGCACGGCGTGCCTGCGTGGGGGAAGCAAGGCACCTAAAACTAAATGTGCGATTAACTGCCAACTCACCTATAAAAATATATAATCGTGAGGATCTTCAAAGAAATTTTAGGAGACATTATGGGATAATGTTGGTCCTTTAAAAAATCTTAATTTGGAAATTTTCGAAACTTCACAAAAGTAAAGAGAAATAGTGAGCGAGCCCTAGAGGTGTCCCCAGCTTTGCTAGCACGGACACTCGCTGCCTCCTCCTCTCTGTCCCTCCCGGAACGTCAGGGCAGACCCGACTCACGTAACGATCCTGGACTGGCTGTTTCTGACTGGGAAGCACTGGCTTTCTGGGTTGTTTTTTTACTCTTTGCATATAGCCGCTAACAGGATTAGCAATAGTTTTATAAGCTGGAAACAAAAGGAGATGGTGAAGCTTGCCTCTGTGTGGAAGACTATTTCATGCGTGAGGCTGGCAGGCAAAATGCAGATGTAGGGAAAACACCAGTGCTGCCCTTGAAAGATAAGAAGTGTGTAAAGGAGGCAAAGACTTTGTGAAGTTTTGGGGGGGGAAAAAACCAGTAATGATCCAATGGAAAATTGGGCGAAGCAGAGACATGGACGTTTTATGCAAGCGCAAACCCGGACCCCAGGGCTTGGCGAGAGGCGCCTCGGCTCACCCAGCGGGCGGGAGGTGCTGATGAACTCGGCGATGAGCAGCCGGTTTCCGCCTTCCGAGTTGGCTGGAACGCAGCTGGTGCTAACGGGAACGGAGTGAGGTTCCCTCGTGGGTGTGAGTGCTGCAGTCTCTTTCTGTTGCCCCCTGGCAGTGTCTGTGTGAGTGAAATGCCTCTGTGGTGTCCATCCTGCCGCGCCAGCCCGGCTCCTGCAGCCCGGAGCATGTCGAGTGGGCGGACGGCCCTGCAGCTGCAGCTGCCCCCAGGCTCGTGGCCGCCTGTCCGCACCGACAAAGTGGAAAGCTTAGCTCATCAGAAGTACCGGGTGAACTGCTCTATATTCATGTCATAAAACATTCTACATCTATCAGGAAGAGTGCGAGAGGTTTCTCCTAGTGGATTATATTGCTAGGCAGAAGCAGGTGGTGGCTAGAGAAATGCACGCAGTGTCTGGGAATCACTGTTCTGTTCGGACGTCCTTGCCTTGCAGCCAGGCACGAACACGTTTCTGCTCGTGGAGCGCAAGTCAAGAGCCAGGAGGAGGGGTGGGTGTTGCTCTCAGTGGGGAGCACGTGACGTGACAGCTGTGACCTGGGCCCCTGAGTGACGGGTGTGTGTTGTGGTCCCAGGAATCCGCAGCCTCCTGCAGTACTCTGGGCGGAGCAGCCGGACTATCTGCAGTACACTGGGGTCCCGCCTGGCAGGTTCTGGACTTCTTGAGCCTGGCTGGGTGTGGCATGTCCTGGGCCCGTCCCTACACTGGACAGACAGCCCGGCCGGGGTGGGGGGTGTGCCATGTCCCGTCCCTGCGCTGGACACACGGCCTGGCCAAGGTGGGGGTGGGGTGCCCTGGCCCGTCCCTGCACTGGACAGACAGCCCAGCCGGGGTTGGGAGGTGCCATGGCCCGTCCCTGCTCTGGACAGACAGCCTGGCTGGGGTGAGGGGGGGTGCCATGTCCCGTCCCTGCGCTGGACACACGGCCGGGCCAAGGTGGGGGNGGTGCCTGGCCCGTCCCTGCGCTGGACAGACAGCCCGGCTGGGGTGGGGGGGGTGCCATGTCCCATCCCTGCGCTGGACACACGGCCTGGCCAAGGTGGGGGTGGGGTGCCCTGGCCCGTCCCTGCACTGGACAGACAGCCCGGCCAGGGTGAGGGGGGGTGCCATGGCCCGTCCCTGCACTGGACAGACAGCGCGGCGGGGGTGGGGGGGGGTGCCGTGGCCCGTCCCTGCGCTGGACAGACAGCCCGGCAAGGTGGGGGGGGAGGCTGCTGCTGGCAGTGCAGGACCCGAAATGCTGAGATCGGAGTGTGTAATGGCACTTTTGGAAACTCACGTTGCGTTTGTCCTTTTTTTTCCCTAGTGTGCATTTTGATAGAGAACTTGTCACTTTCCAAAATGCCCTTTAAAGGGGACACCATAATTGGTAAGTGCTTTTCCTGTTCATGACTCACATAATAGTGTTTTTTGCCAAAACGACTTCAAATTATAACATGAGATGAGAGGCCAGGTGTGGTGGCCTGTCATCCTAGCACTCTGGGAGGCCGAGGCAGGAGGATCACTGGAGCCCAGGAGCTTGAGGCTGCAGTGAGCTGTCATGATACCACTGCACCCCAGCCTAGGCCCAGAGCGCGACTGTCTCAAAAAAAGGAGGGAGGGAGGGGGAAGGGATGCCTGCTAGCACGGTGAGGAAGGTTATAGTTGAGGTTCAGGCTAATAGCGCGCCTTGTCTCCAAGTTGCTGCGGAGCCAAGGACCACCCGCCACCCTCCCCGGCAAACAGAAGTGCCGGAATTCCCTCGCCTTCCTGGTGCTCCCAGCAGCGGCTATGCCCGAGACGGCTGTGCCCAGGGCCGGGTGCTCTTGGTCAGCTCTGCCTCCCGAGTGACTGTGGACCAGGATAGCGCCAGCGGGCGGCACCTGCCTACCTGCTGGGCCTGGCCAGAGCCCAGCCTGACCCTGGGCACTCCCTGCTCTGCAGCCTCAGAAGTTAGGACTTTCTTCCCTTTTTTTTTTTTTTTTTTTTGAGACAGAGTCTCGCTTTGTTGCCCAGGCTAGAGTGAGTGCCGTGGCGTCAGCCTAGCTCACAGCAACCTCAAACTCCTGGGCTCAAGTGATCCTACTGCCTCAGCCTCCCAAGTAGCTGGGACTACAGGCATGCACCACCATGCCTGGCTAATTTTTTCTATATATATTAGTTGGCCAATTAATTTCTTTCTGTTTTTAGTAGAGACGGGGTCTCGCTCTTGCTCAGGCTGGTTTCGAACTCCTGACCTCGAGCAATCTGCCTGCCTCAGCCTCCCAGAGTGCTAGGATTACAGGCGTGAGCCACCGTCTTCCCTTTTTTTGAATGGAACAGACTTAGCATTTGTCACCTGGTGTTCGGTCTCCCCGAGTTGAATGTCTGAGCTTGTGCTGGTGGGAGCCAGCAGGAGAGACTGGAAAAGACCACTGGGCGCTGGCGAGTGTGACACACCAACAGAAATCTCCCAAGGCCGGGCGCGGTGGCTCAAGCCTGTAATCCTAGCTCTCTGGGAGGCCGAGGTGGGCGGATCCTTTGAGCTCAGGAGTTCGAGACCAGCCTGAGCAAGAGCGAGACCCCATCTCTACTATAAATAGAAAGAAATTAATTGGCCAACTAAAATATATATAGAAAAAAAAATTAGCCGGGCATGGTGGCGCATGCCTGTAGTCCCAGCTACTTGGGAGGCTGAGGCAGCAGGATTGCTTGAGCCCAGGAGTTTGAGGTTGCTGTGAGCTAGGCTGACGCCATGGCACTCACTCTAGCCTGGGCAATAAAGTGAAACTCTGTCTCAAAAAAAAAAAAAAAGAAATCTCCCAAGATGTGACGCTTAAGGCACCAGGTTCACAGAAAGCAGGTGTTTTAGCGACTCAGGGCCAGAGGCCTTTTCCCTCACGCCGAGGCGCCTCGGGGTTTGCGCAGCCTGGAGAGCGCGCAGTCCGCCCTCTCCAGATTCCTCTCTGAGGTGACTGTCTGCTTTGACTTTGAGAGCTAGTAGAAGATGTGGTGTTTTAATTTCAACTAAATATTCTCAACTGGGTAAATTAACTCTGTTTCTTTGACAGGTGGTTGGCAGTGGCTGGTAGACGACACTTTGAGAAGTCTCCATCTCGTTTCCAGTCACGCCAGACAGCAGCTCAAGGTGCGGTGACAAGATTGTTCCCGTGCTACGCGGCAGAGCAGCGAGCTCGGTTGTCCATTCAGTGTCTGCGTCAGCCAGCCGTGCGCTGGGGCCTCCTCTCAGGCGCTGGCGTGACTGGCGATGCCATGATTCTGCGTGGAATTCTGGGTGATGTTGTCTATGTGATTTGTGGTCAGGAAACCTGATCCAGCCACTGGCAATCTGAATGTTTAATTTTCTGTTACTGTTTCTGACTTTATTAACTTTTTCTGCACGTTGAAAGTAAGTATTTGCGCAGTCGAATTCTGCGGCCTGTTGAGTTGTGGGGTTTGAGGTGTGGAAACTGCGTGTGTGATGCTCAGGTGCAGATGAGAAAACCACTCCAGACTCTGCCCGAGAACCGCCACGCCGGGCCCACACGCAGGCGCGAGTGCGTCCCCGGCCACCGCCCTCCGGTGTGGAGGAGTCAGTCTCTGTTCAGTTTGCTGTGACGGTGGCAGAGAATCACTGACGTGGTGAGCGCACCTCACAGGACGAGAGCGGACACCCTGCAAAGGGATGGCACAGTCTGGTTTTTGTTTTAACCCTAATCACTGTGCTAGGCTTGAGAACGATCTGTGGGCTCCATGGCCGAGCGGAGCAGAGCCTTGGCGCACTCACAGCCCCGCCTTTGTTTCAGGACGCGGCCGTCTCGGCCCTGGCCGCGCTCTGCAGCGAGTACTACGTGAAGGAGCCGGGGGAGGCGGACCCCGCGGTTCAGGGTGAGTGGCCGGCTCGGCAGGAAGCTGCCGTGGCAGTGGAGGCAGAGGGGACTGGGGCACGGGAACACTCGTGGACTTCTCTCGGAGCAGACAGGTTCGTTCTGGCCCTGTGTTTGCAAGTGCCTCAGTTCCCTCAGCCGTCCCACCTCCCAGGGGTCTCCTTCATCTCTGAACAGGCAGCTTCTCTGGATGTCTCCGCGGGGTCTCCACCCCGCAGCTGGTCCTGGGGTGGTGTGCTGCTGCCTGCCCCCGCATGGAGTTGGCTCTCGCTTGTTCCAGCTGCTTCCTTTCTTTCGTTTCTGCTTTTCGACACAGGGTCTTGCTCAGTCGCCCAGGCTGGAGTGCAGTGATGTGATCACAGCTCACTGCAGCCTCCAACTCCTGGGCTCAAGTGATCCTCCCACCTGAGCCTCCCAAAGTGCTGGGATTACAGGCGTGCGCCACCACACCCAGTTCAGCTCTGTTTTCTAAAATTACAATTTTGAGTAAACTTTTTCCAGTTGTGTTCCTTGGGGATTCCGGCTGTGTCTGTCAGAGCCCTTCCCGTCCCCTGTGCGCCTCTCTGCTCCCGCTCATTCTGTTCACTTGCCACGTTTCCTGTGTGTCTTTGCTCCTGGAGCCTTCGTCTTCACCCTCCTGACACTACTTCCCTGTGTGTGTCGCTAGGACGGCATTTGGCTCTGCAGCCTCTGCAGCTGTCCGTCCACGGCAGGCCGCTGTCCACGGCCTTCCAGGGACTCTTCACCTGACCCTGCCCTGAGCCTTCCGTGCCCGCGTCCCCACTGCTCCCGCCACTGCCCCTCGCCTGTCAGCAGGGAGCTGCCGTGTCTGCGACACCTGCTCTCCGCCGCCCAGAGCGCTGTCGCCTGGTGCTCCCAGTCCCGAGTGTCGGGCAGGAAACCCGTCTGCTCCTAGTCCCTGACGAAATACTCATTTCTGAGGAAGACATTGTTTCCATCATGAGTATTTATGTTCTTCCTAAATAAAAAGGAGAATTAGGAATGTATCTACCATCTCATCACCCTCCCGAATTTATTTTCCCAAGAGTGAAGCCATGTGGTTAAAATTGCTTATGGAAACCTTAAAGCCACCTTGTAAAAATTATTTTTTTATACTTGTCTTGACACATACCACTTGGGAACTGTGTCTGCTGTAGGAGCCTGACGTGGCTCCTCCTCCCGTTTGACGCGGTTGCGTGGGTGTGGCGGGCGGCGGGCCTCACTCTCACGCTCGCTCCTCCTCGCAGAGCGGCTGATTGGCCAGTACCTCGCCGAGCTGCGGAGCCCCGAGGAGATGACGCGCTGTGGCTTCTCTTCGGCGCTGGGCGCCCTCCCCGTCTTCCTGCTGAAGGGCAGGCTCCAGCAGGTGGGCGAGCGCAGGAGCGAGGGCGGAAAGAACCTGCGAGGCGTGCGTGGCGGGGAAGGGTTCCTAGCGACCGGCCGAGGAGGGAGCGGGGGCACCGAGTTGATCCCCACCAGCGGGGCGGTGGCCCCTGCAGCTCCATGCCGCCTGCACGCGCACGCTGGGTGTGTCCCGGTGCAGCGTGGGTGGCCGCCACACAGTTTCCGGGAGCTGTACTGGTGACAGGAAGCTTCGGCAGTTGTCCGGCTGAGGCTGGACCCAGTGCTCGCCGGGGTCAGGCCCGCCATGAAGGGGCTACGGTCCCTCCCCGTGCCTCCCTGCCGGCCACGCAGGGCGCAGCCCCTGGGGATGGCGGCACCGTGAGCTGCCCCAGCGTGCCGCCCTACTGAGGGCCGTGTTCTCTGGTCTGGGCGTGAAAAGCGCGCTTATCGTACGGTTGTGACGTTCTGCCACTGAACCTTTACTGCTTTCCAGGTCCTGGCAGGTCTGAGAGCCGTCACCCACGCCTGCCCCGAGGACGTGGGCTTCGCAGAGTCCAGGAGAGATGCCTTGAAGGCCATTGCCAGGTGAGCGGCAGCGGCTCCTCCCGAAAGTTGGGGCGAAAGCACCAGGGACCGCGCGTTGACGGGAGGTTCTCGGCCTTATCGGGGCTGGTCACGGCGGGGACGGGTCTGCTGGGAGGCAGGCTCGTTCTCCACGTTCTAGCCAGCTCTCCTTGCCCAGGGGCGCCGCCCACGTTGCGCGCGTGTGGAAGGAGCTCCGGATCTCTGAGTCTGGTCCGGGTCCCGGGCTGCTCTACGCGTCCTCTCAGGAAAGCGCGGCAGGCCGTTGCTGCGTGGAGGGCCCATTACTCACCTCACGCGCTTGAACCCAAGGATCTGCCGGACCGTCGGGGTGAAGGCGGGCGCTCCGGACGAAGCCGTGTGCGTGGAGAACGTGTCCCAGGTCTACGGGGCGCTGCTGGGCTGCATGAGCGACTACACCACGGACAGCCGCGGGGACGTGGGGGCCTGGTGAGCAGGGACGCCCCGTTCTGCGTGAGCCTGGTTTACGCAGGAGAACCAGAAATCCCGCGTGTTCCTGCAGGGAGCGGTCTTCGCAGAGTGTGTTTGCATGTCAGGGTTTGTGGGAACTGCACGTGCTGTTCTGTGCACGTTTGTGTCGGGGCTTTGCGGGGTTCGTCCAGCCACTTCAGGTGCCAAACACGACCCTCGTCGCTCAGCGGGACAGCAGGAGAACACATTGTTCCTTCGTGTCCCGCTGAAGCGAGATTTAGATGACCTCCGAATCTCGCCTGTGCTCAGGCCACCTGGCGCCCAGCCGCGTGGCCAGTGTCCCGGCACCTGCTCTCTCAGCACCCGGGAGGTCCTCGCGCCTTCCCCCCAGCAGTGGATGGCCCCCGGGGCTCTGTGTGGTCAGTCGCAGCGTGGCCTGGCCACCATGGCTGGCACAGTTCCATCTCCCGTCTCTCCATCCCACAGGGTCCGGGAGGCCGCCATGACGGGTCTGATGGACCTGACGCTGCTGCTGGCGCGTAGCCGGCCCGAGCTCATCGAGGCCCACACGTGAGTGTTGGCGCGGCGCGGGGAGGCGGTGAGGGCTTGCGGTTGTGCCCCTTCCCCAGACGGGCCCTGGGCCCCTTTGCCTGCTGTGCAGGCCCTCCCCCCGTCTCCCGGGGTGCCTGGTGGGGCTGGGCGGGGCGGCGTCAGGCCTGCGCTCCTGCCGGGCCGGGCCGGGCCGGCATGCGGTTGGTTCCCTGGCCCCAGGGCTGCCGCCGGGTCCCGTCCTTGCCTGGGGTGTCCCTGGCCCTGCTGTCCTGGGACCCTCGTTCTGTGTGGATTCTGGCCTCGTCTCAGTGCCCCTCCCCCACCCCAGGCCGCCGCCCCCCTGCCCACGCTGTCCTCTCCGCAGCCCCACCTGCTCCCCACCCCGAGGCCCACCCGTGTCACCCCGCAGCCGTGGCGGTGCCAGGGTGACAGTGCCGAGGAGCCCGCGTGCCCTCGTGTTGGCCATGCCGTCAGCTCAGCCCTCGCACTCCCGGTTTGCAGCTGTGAGCAGGTCATGTGCCGCGTGGCCCAGCAGGCCAGCGAGAAGATCGACCGGTTCCGTGCTCACGCGGCCGGCGTGTTCCTGGCGCTCCTGCACTGCGCCCCTCCCCCCCCCCACGTGCCCCACCGGGCAGAGCTGGAGAAGCTCTTCCCCAGGTAGGTCCCGCGCCCGCCTCTCCAACGCCTGGCCCCTCCTGCCGCGGGACAGCGCAAGGAGCCCAGCCTCGTTCCGCCTCCTCTCTCGCAGGTGCGATGTGGCCTCTGTGAACTGGAACGCGCCGTCCCAGGCCTTCCCTCGCGTCACCCAGCTCCTGGGGCTGCCTGCCTACCGCTACCACGTCCTGCTGGGGCTGGTCGTGTCCGTGGGTGGCTTGACGGAGTCCACGGTGAGGAGGCCTCTGCGCGGCCGGCACTTCCGCTAGGAGACTCGCGGGCTGAGCCCCACCCTTTGGAGAACGTTCGGTTCGGGGTCGAGGGTCCGGCTACCCCTGTGACCCGGGAGGCCAAGTGGCCTGTGGTGTGGTCGGGCTGGTGGAGGTGGAGTTCACTAGGGCCACCGTGGCAGCTCTGCCTGGTGCAGCAGCGCCTTTCGGGGCCTTGTCGCACGGCACGCGGGCTCGAGCTGCGTTTGTGTGTGCGTTTAAACCATTTGTGGTTTCCATGTCACAGCTGATCACCCTGCTGTACAGGGAGCAGTGAGTCTTTCTTACGCTTTTTCTGTGGGACATTTGGAACCTGCATCTGCACACAGCTCGTGGCGATGAGCCGCCTGTGCCCAGCAGGGGGTGTCGCTGCTCGGGCGGTCTCAGCACATGACACCCACACGGCTGGGTTGTGTGTGTGTGGGGAAATTGTAGAGTTTACCCTGTAGATATTCCTGTGTGTCTTAAAGTCTGACCACAACATTTGTACCACGCACGAATTTCCTCAGTGTCTGAAATGGGCCTGGGTTGGGACCAGAGGTCCCTGTGCCGTGCAGGGTCGATGTGCCCAGACGCTGGCCTTCTGCAGCCCCCCCTGCTCCTCCTGCTCTCTGTGTGTGGTCGTGTGTGTTCCCGCCGTCTGAGCGGCTGGTGCCTTGTGGTGGTCTGTGTGTGCTCCTGGGATCTGCCCATCCTGCTCCAGGTCAGCCCCGAGACGGCCTGGCGCTCAGTGGCCGCGTCAGGGGCCTCCTGGGCCAACGCTGGGCCGGTCCCCATGACCTCCCTGCTCCTCCCGCCTGCTCCTTGGGGTCACAGCTGCCCCGAGTCGGCCTGCGTGCTCTTGGTTTCCGTCTGCTCAGAGCAACAGTCGTGCCCTGTTGGGGCCCGGCGCCCCCGTCTGTTCTTCAGGGTTCAGTCCTCCAGGGCCTGTGTCTGACCCGCACATGGCTGCCCGGCTCCTTCGGGTTCTAGACCTACCTCAGCCTGCGTGACGCCAGGCGCAGCCCGTGTCTGTGGGGAGGGTCTCTCCACGCCTTGTTGCCCTGCGCCACGGCTGCTTCGTCTGGCGAGTTTGTGACACGGTGTGAGAGTTTAGGTTGTGCCGTCCCCCGGGAAGCTCAGCATCCGCAGAGCGTTTGCGAGATCCTGCGTCTGTAGTTCAAGGTCATCCCGGCTCTTCAGCAGCCGTCCGAGCTGAGCCATGGCAGCCAGCGTGGGCGCGGCCAGGGGCGGCCTCGCTGACGCGTCCCCGCTCCGCAGGTCCGGCATTCCACGCAGAGCCTCTTCGCGTACATGAAGGGCATTCAGGGGGACCCTCAGGCCCTGGAGAGCTTCGGCGGGACCCTCCTGCAGGTCTTCCAGGACAACCTTCTGAACGACAGGTGAGCGCGGCTCAGCCTGGGGGTGAGGTGGAGGGCGCCCGTGCCTGTGGCTGAGGGGTGGGGTCGGCTCTGCTCGCAGGGATGGTGAGGCAGAGCGGGACGGCCCCACTCCGTCAGCGGCTGGCCTGGGTCTCCACGCCCTGGGCCCTGTGCCTCTCCCACCTGTGCCTGGGGCAGGGAGAAGGCCGGGTGCCGGCTATGAGCCAGGTAGAGCAGAGCACGCCCCGTGCCCTCGTGTGGAGCTTGATGATTCTTTGCATGTGGGGCACGCTCTGTGGAGACGCCCAGCAGACGGCTCTCTGCCTGTGGCTTCTCCCTTCCTGACAGTTCCTGTCTCGAGGGAGTGCTCACACCTTGAGGAGCTCCAGAAAGCGCTGCCTGGTACAAGGCCATGGAGACTTTGTTTTCTTCTAGGAGCTTTATGGTTTTAGGTTTAATGTTCAGACCCAAAGTCCACTTGGAGTTAGATGTCGTGCAGGGCACAGCTTGGGGACTGGCAGGTCCGTTGTTCCAGCACCGTTTGTTAGAGACCTCCTGTCTCCGCTGTGCTGCTTTTGTACCTTTATTAAAATAAATCAGCTGGGCGTGGTGATGCACACCTGTGGTCCCAGCTACTCGGGAGGCTGAGGCAGGAGGATCGCTTGAGCCCAGGAGCTGGAGGCTGCAGTGAGCTAGGCTGGCGCCATGGCACTGCAGTCTGGGGACAGAGCAAGACTCTGTCTCAATAAAAAAAAAAAGAAAAATCATAGCTACACAACTTTATTTTGCACTCCTTTCTTGATGTACTTACTTACCTTGGCACCGGACCACGCTGTTTTGATCACGGTAGCTTTGCCGTGATGTTTGAAATCGAGTGGTGTCAGCCTCCATTTGTTCCTTCTTCCATAGCTGTTCTGTCTTTTCTCGATCTGGCACGTTTCCATATAAATTATAAAATCGGGCTGCCGGCTCTGCAGTGCTGTGCCAGGGTAGGTTGGGGTCTCTGGCAGAGCTGGTGTGGCAGGAGTGGTGCCTTTCGTCCCCTCGGCCATTGGCATCGTCTCTCGCTCCTCCCCAGGGTGTCTGTGCCGCTGCTGAGGACGCTGGACCAGATGCTCGCCAACGGCTGCTTCGAAGCCTTTGCCGCGGAGGAGGAGTAAGGGTTTGCTCGTTCACTGCGTTTCTGGGGGAGCCCAAGTAGCTCACATTTAAAGAAAAGGTCATCCAACCCAGATTGGAACCCCCAGGAGTCAATCCCAGAGCATCAGGGCCAGTTTGCAGCCGACTGTCGGCCCCCCAGGCGGGTGGGAGACTGCAGGCCTCCCCCGTGGGCTCAGGGGCAGCGAAGGGCCCGGGCCAGGCTGGGTGGAACAGCACGCAGGGAGGGTGCAGGGCTGGGCCGGGGCCGGGACGCAGGAGGCTGTTTCCTGCCCCCCTGGGTCTACTGCATGGGGTCTGCTGCAGCCGCCTCAGGGACGTCCCCGAGCAGGAGCTCTGACCTGAGACTGGGTGTCCCGTGTGAGGGCCACCAAGTGTAGGCGGGTGGGCACATGGGCCTGGTAGACACGGGCTGCTCCTTTGACCCAGCAGGAGGTGCTGGCCTGGGGTGTGTGCCCCTTGGCATCACATGGCACTCGGGCCGAGTCCTCTTCCGCTGGGGTCAGTCACTCAGGCCCATGTGGTCACGCTGTAACCGCGCCCTGGGTCAGCCCACCTCGTGTTGAGGAAGCTGTGGGTGCTGGATACACGAGAAGGGGCGTCTCCTCAGCTGCACTCGCTGGGGGAGGGACCCTTTCCTGCAACCTGGCTGGTGTGGCCGAGGGGGTTGGCCCTCTGGTCACTTGGTGACCGCAGCTGTCAACCCCATGGAGTGGTCACGTGTGGCCTGTGGGTTCCCCTGAAGCTCATCTCTAGACGGTGTGTTCTCCTTCCAGCCACCCCTTCTGCGTGAAGCTGCTCGCGCTTTGCAAGGAAGAAATCAAGAGGTCCAAGGACGTCCAGAAGCTGCAGTCCAGCATCGCAGTGTGAGTGCTTGGCGCTCCTGGCGGGGACGGCGGCACAGGCGGGATGGGGTGGTTTCCTCACAGCTGCCTAAAACCGTGCGTTCCCAAGTCCCCTGGGAGCAACCTCAGTGGAGACCGAGGTGCCCAGGTGGGTGATGGCAGCTGTGGATGTTCCCGCCAGCGCAGGTGAGCCCCGCCCCGCCTGCTGCCTTCCCGGGGGGCCTGGTGTTCCTGACGCCCGACCCGCAGGGCTCCTGCGATGCTTGGCCAGGGTGCGCCACGCCCTCCCGGCTCGTGGGGCGCCTCGGGTTCCAGGCCCCACTGAAGTCTGGGACGAAGGGCGTGCCGTGGCTCACGCGGGCCTGGGCCTGCTGTCTCCCCAGGTTCTGCGGGATGGTGCAGTTCTGCGGCGACGTGCGGAGGCAGGCACTCCTGCAGCTGTGCCTGCTGCTCTGCCACCCCTTCCCCCTGGTAAGAATCCCTCCCCCTGGTTCCCCCTAGTGAGCCCCCTTCCCCCTGGCGAGAACCCCGCCTCCCACAGATTCTGGCCACTCCCCCCCAGGGGTTCTTGAAGGGATGTTGTCATGTCCCTACGATTCCGAGTCAAGCCTACACATGGAGGTAGAGCAGGCCTACACTTTTTATTTGGATGAACGTAAACTTGCCTCGTACGACCAGTGGGATCGGGCTCCTGGGAGGTCCCCAGCTGCAGCGGCTCAGCCCACACCGCAGTGCCCCTCACTTGGCCCCCCAGGGTTAGGCTGCTGGGAGTTCTTCTCCTCTGGCTGAAGAAAATCTCTTTAAATGATCTGAAGGTGACAGGCCCTAGAAAGGGAAAGTAACCTTCACGTAACACTGCGGTTCTCAAGGTGGGGGGGGCGGACCCTCCTAGCGTCTCCAGCGTCAGCAGTGCGGGTTCTCAGGCCTGTCCCGTGATGGGGCTCTGGGTAGGCCTGAGACCCCCTCAGTGGAATGTCGGCACAGGCACAGCCGGAGACGGAAGAAGGCGAGGCTGGAACCGCTGCTCCTGTGAGGGGCAGGTTCAGGGAAGCCTTGAAGGGGGGACCCACTGTGAGAACCCACAGCCCTGCCCTGTGGCCGCAGGGGTTCAGCTCCCTGTGAGATCAGCCCCGCCCCCGGCAGGTCCCGCATCTCTGTGGGTGGGTGGGGTCTCCCTCCCGCCAACGCTCTGTCCCCGTCCCAGATCCGGAAGACCACGGCGAGCCGGGCGTACGAGATGGTGCTCACCTACGGCGACGTGGTGGGCGCCGGCGCACTGGACGAGGTCCTGGCTGTGCTTAGCGACACGGCGTGGTGAGTGAGGCCCCCAGCCGGCCGCCCGTCCCACGTCCACCCGTCTCCCCAAACCCCCTGGAGGGAGAAACTCACAGCCCGACGGCCTCAGTCCTGGTGTCACGAGGCCGGTCGTGTGAGCACAGGTCACGCCACACGCGGGGCAGCCAGGGACGGGCTGTGTCCGGGGGTGATTTTCAAAGTGAAACCGTTTTCCTCTCACATGCGATCTGCCGTAAGTGAAGGCGCATCCTGGCCTCAGACACGCTTCCCTGCGGGCTGCTCTCGATCGCCACGCGGCGTCCCTTCCCAGGCACTGCTGGCGGCTGCTTTTGCCGTTTTATCCGCGTTGAGGTCACCCTGGGGAATGGCAGCTTCCCAGAATACCACTGGGGCTGCAAGACCAGGGTAGCCGTTCACGCTGCCACGGCAACACACCACCTGGGCTCAGGGCTGCTTCTAGCCTGGAGGAGTGGGGGCCGTCGCACCCGGACCCCTAAGGCCCGCGGCCTGCGTTGTTTTCTTGAGATGAGCCAGAGGAGGACACGCTTCAGAAACGAAGAGGTGCAGAGGGAAATGGGAGAAGGTTTCCTCCCTCCCCAGGGCCTCCGGCTCTGGGTGGCACAGTCTCCTGCAGCCTGGGGGCGCCAAGACCTCGGTGGTCCTGCGCAGGTCGAGGCGTGTGGACGGGGAGTTGAGAGGCTGCGTGAGCGAGTGCAGGGCCGGCAGCTGCCTGGCTGGCACGTGGTCCTGGAAGCAGCCCCAGGCAGTAGCGGTAACGGCACTGTGCACACGCAGGCACATGCTCACACTTCCGTAAGGGGAGCAGTCTTGGGAGTTTTTTGAGAAAAGGACAGAAACTCAGGGGCTGTGCCGGCGTCTACACAGCACAGCCGGGGCTCCGCGCCAACCCCGGAGCACTGGCACCAGCTCTGCCGGGTCCGTGTGTCCCGCCAAGCAGGTGAGGATGTGTTCATGCGAGGCCCACGCCTGGGAGGACAGAAGTGGCCTCCTGGCCTCGGCTCTGTCCAGGTTTTCTAGTCTCGGGAGGCGCGAGCCTCTTGCTCCCAAAGCTGGGCAGAAGCAGCTGTCTCCGGGGCAACAGGGCTGGCCCAGCGTCCCGTCTTTCTGTGGTATTTCCAGCTTTTAACAGCTACTAAGGAACGTTCTAGATCAGATCCTAAAACCATCAGCTTCAGGACAGCAGAGTGTCCGGAATCCCAGGTGCCGTTGCCCTCTCGGTGTTGGGGGGATTAGGGCATGAGGGTCCCCTTTAGAAGAACCCTTAGAACTCACCTGCACTACAGAGGAGGAGCAGACCCAGTGTGTCTCACAGCACTGCTAGTCTTTATTTTTAACGAGCGACAGGTAGCTCAGTCCAAGTGAAACTTCAAACGTCCCGTCTCGCGTGTCCCTGCTGGCTGCCCCCCCGCAGGCGCCGAGGCAGGGGCCACCTCCAGGGAAGCTGCTGTGTGGACGGTCTGTCCTGCCTGGGTGTAGACCTTTGGGGCAGGAGGTGTCTTTTCTGTGATTTCCACCTCGTTCACGGTGATGTGGGGCCTCTGCAAGTGAGATAAGAGATTATTGAGACAGAGTCTCGCTCTGTTGCCCAGGCTGGAGTGAGTGCCGTGGCATCAGCCCAGCTCACAGCAACCTCAGACTCCCAGGCTCAAGCAATCCTCCTGCCTCAGCCTCCCGAGTAGCTGGGACTACAGGCATGTGCCACCACGCCCGGCTAATTTTTTCTATATATTTTAGTTGGCCAATTAATTTCTTTCTATTTTTAGTAGAGACGGGGTCTCGCTCAGGCTGGTCTCGAACTCCTGGCCTTGAGCAATCCTCCCAGAGTGTATTGAGACTTGTAAGGTCAGTGTCGCTCACGGCTTCCTCCTCCCCGCAGGGACGCAAAGCTCCCAGAGGTGAGAGTGCATCGGAATCGCCTGTGTGACCTCCTGGGCGTGCCCCGCCCCCAGCTGGTGCCCAAGGTAACCCTACGTCACCCCCACCGCACTACAGGCACCCGCGCTGCCCTCTAATCTAGAATGTTCCAGATCCTTCAGTCACACTGCCACCCCTTTCTTGAGGGGGAGAATTAGGGTGTGGGGGGGTCCCACCATAATTTAATCCCCTTTAAAAAAATAACTATTATAAAAGAAAAACATGCCCAGCTCAGTGTGCCCACACAGCAACGCAGGCTTCTGGGGGTCCGGGACTGGAGTGTGGCCACGCTCTGCTCAACGCCTGTGTGGGTGTCCCCGTTTCTGCTGTCTGTGTGTCTGCCACGGTTCTTCATGTGGTTTGCACACTGCAAACATCTGCTCTAGGAGGACCTTTTCATCCTTAGATTTAATACATTTCAACTTACTATTTTTCCCTTTTTAGTTTTGTGGCTCCTGTTTATTAAGGTCTCTTTGCCTACTTCAAGGTTACGTCGAGTCTCCAGTTTTTTCTGAAAACTGTTTTACGCTGAAATTCACGGTCTTCCAAGAATTGATTTCTGTATCTGAGGGGCGGGGACGCGCGTGGCTGGCTTTGGGCTTGTCCGGGAACCGTCTGTCCGCCCATGAGCAGCGAGAGTCGGTCTGGCAGAGACAGGTGTGGCCTTTGTAAAGCACATGGCATCTGGCTGTCCCTTCCCGTTTTGTTTTCTTCAAGATCGTCTCAAGTTCTCCGCCCTTTGGGTTCCTATAAACTTTCAGAGTCAACTTCACTGATTTGCACGAATGATACCAAGTCCTGTGGTTTCTGCAGTGCAGATGACACCTGTAACTGGCCCATGGTTCTTGGATCCTCTTGGGTTTGTTTTTTTCCTTTTGTTCTTTTTTATCTTTGCCGTTTAGTTTGGGAAGTTCCTATTACTTCACGCTCACGTCTGGCATGGCCTTTCCAGGCGCTGGTCTGTCTCTCGATTCTGCTTTTTCCTGGCACGTCCTCTGAGTTCTTGTTGGGAGCAGGTGTGTCGTTTGGGTCCGAAAGAGCCGGGGTGACCGGGCCCCACGTGAGGGCCTGTTTTCCGGCTGGAGCTGCTCTGCCCAGCGGCCGCGTTTGTTCCCTCCCGTCCCAGGACAGCGACTCGGCACATGCAGCGCCCCATGCCTGCCTGCGGCAGCCGATGCCACCACCATGCCGTTAGGCTGTGTTTCTGGTCACAGGCACAGGCCCCTCAGAACTGCCTGCCTTCTGTGGTCCTGCTCGGCCAGCTGTGGAGGGTGGGGACGGGGCTTCTCGGTCCCTCTTCAGCTCTGTCACCTTCACGGTGTGGCCTGCCAGGTGCTCGTGCACCTGCGTGCAGTGGCATCTTGGCGGGCTGAACGCCACTTGTAAGGCGGCGTCGAGCCTTCCAGCCTGGAGACTTTGGTGTTTGTCATTTTATCTTCCCTCCTTTTACCTTCAACTCTATCCTCACGTTTTATGAGTCTTTAACGTGTAGTTTCCAACTCGAGCTCTTGCCGTCTTTGTTTTCTGTTCGACCTTCCTGTTCAATGTTCCTTTTCTCCTTCCTTGTTTTCACTTGGGTCATTTCACTTCCCCGTCAGCCCCGAGGGCCGCGCGAGTTCTCGCCCTGCCGCCCCTCAGCCGTCCCTGTTCCCTTCACCCCGCCGACTCGCGCTGCGTTTTCTTTCGGGCACTTGTGCTTCAGTAGCAATTCTGAGGAGGATTTTGTCTTTTCCTCCCTTCTTTCCTGGCCTGCCCTCCGGGGGCCGGACGTCCCCAAGTGCCACCTTGAGGGGTGAGGACAGCGTGACGTGGTCTTTCCTGGTTCCTTGGTGTGAAGGCCGAACTCAGCGCCAGGCTTCTGAATTAGATGTGCTTTTTATGTTTTTACTAGGAAATATTTCAAACACACATAATGAAGCTAAGCAGAACACGGCCAGATGCATGCGGCAGTGCCCTTTGGGGGCCATGGTGGCATCAGCCATGGGTACCGGCTCCGCCTCACCTGGGACTGCAGATCGGAGGGCATCAGAGGCCAGCCTGACCTTGTCCTGTCTCTCCCGCAGCCGACCAACTCCTGAAGCCGGTCCCACGTCCTGTTCCCGAGGGAGGAGGAACCGGACGCCACGGCAACACGGGAAACCTGGCGCAGCGGTCCCATCGCAGGGTGAATAAGGCTGGTGTGTGTGGCGCCATCCGGCCCAGGCTAGGACTGCAGCCCTTGGGGACACAGCGTCACACGTCCCGCCAAGGGCAGGCTGTCGCACAGACCCATCTGGCCCCGTCATCGCAGGTGAGAACCGTGACTGAGCTTCCCTCATGCGTGGGCACAGATGTCCCATGCTTGCTGACACTCCCAAAGAGGACGACACGAGCTCACATTCCGACCTGTCACGGTGAAACTGCTGGAGTGAGATCTCTGTTGTACCAAGAGAAAAGATGGTGCGGCTAGGCAGTTCAAGCAGGTTGAAAAAGTCACGATGTGGATTTTCTTTCTAGTTTTGTCAAACTTCACGCTATGTACTAGGTGCTTGTAAGTTTATACAGTATAAATATCATTCGGGAAAGAACAAAATGAAGTCATTCAAATAAAAATAAGCCTTTCTCATGTGTGTTAATCTCTGGGGCCAAAACTTCCTTCTTGTGTTGAGCCCTCCCCCCCCGCCCAGCTGTGACAAGTGTCTCTAGACCTTGCCAGATGTCTCCTGGGGCAAACTGAGAGCCGCTGCTCTCCTGTCTAAAGGCAGAAGGAAAATGCTGAACAGAGAAAGCAATAAACTAACGATATAAGGAAAAAGAGTGTGGATTTTAAGCATGTAGAATTGCTCAAGATGGACAATAGTAGTGGCATATAAATCAGGGCAGAGCTGGTGATGGGATTTAAAGCATCTCAAGTCTGTATGTTCTGGGATACTAGTACAAATAAAATTGCCTTATCAGCTTGGCTAAGTATGCATGTTGAAATATTTGGGTCACCACAAAAAGTGTTAATATAGCAGGAATATAACTTCACTAGTAGGGGAGAAAAATGGAACAAGTAAAAAATACTATTGAAAATGCAAGCGTAACAAGGAAAAAAGGACAAGATGCAGAAATATTAGCACACAACAATAAACGCAAATGGATTAAATTCTCTACATGACAATTCTCCAGTTAAAGGACAGATAAAAATATAGCTGTGTGCATTTACAAGTGACACACCTAAAAGGCACACACAAGGTCAAGAAAGCCAGCCCAAGGTCATTAATATAGGGAGGTACTTACATTAGTATTTTTAAAAATAGAGTTAAGACAGATAGTGAATTAGAACTACAGATTACTATGTGATGATTAAAGGGAGATGATAGACCTTTCCTATACTTGTATGTGTCTAGTAATGGTCTCAGAATATATTAAAGCAAACATTTAAGAAGAAATTGATCAATCCACCACCCTAGTGGTTTTTATTCAGATTGATCTATCCAATGTAAAATTAGCAAGGTATAGTTGAAAGATACAAGCTTGACCTAATGGACATGTACAGAATGTAGAACCTAAATGTGTGTGTGAACACATGCATTTTCAAAATGGTTTAACCATTTCCATACCAGCGTCAACTATAGTCGACAGCCACAGATAAATGCGCACGTCGACTTTAGCCAACAGCTGGGATATGACTTTTCTAATTTTTCATTTCTCAAAATAAAATTGTGAACATTTAAAAATAACACAATAACATATGTACATGTTACCTATTCTGATATTTACATTACAAGTAAAGCTGCCTGTGAAGTAAAACAAGCTTCCAGTGCTTTAAAGCTTTCCTCGTCACACAAGAGCAAAGCGGATTCGTCATCAATGCACAGAACAAACTGTCGTGAGGACTGTGAGTGCCGGCTGTGGGCACGGTTTCGCCGCCAGTGAGAGCCGTACTGAAGTGGTTAAAAAAGTTACAAGCTATGTAATGAAAGTTAATAAAATGCTGTTAACCACAACAGATGGATTTTGCCTGAAGTGGTACTTACTATGGATATTCAGGACTTCAGAACCCCTTATTTTTATGAAAGGCTGAAATTAATGCATTAAACATAAATTAGACTAACCCTAAAGAGAGTAGAAAGAATAATTGTAAGAATAGGATTTATGAAAGGTTTCTCAACATGGGCCAAACAGAGCAAAAAAGAAAAAATCGATGAAAGGGAATGAAGCTTATAAAAAGGTCCAACAAACCCAAACGGTGCTTCAGAGAAGACCCACCTGGGGTGGCCGCGGCCAGTCCGTCAGCTGAAGAGGAGGAAGTCCCGGCCCTCCTGCAGGTGCAGCGACCTCAGGTTGTCCTCAAAGGCGCCCCCGGTGAGGTCCTGTTGGGAGAGCAAAAGGCTGGGCTCAGTTGGGGGCCCCCCTTGCTCACAGGGGCTGGGGTTGCCCGTGTCCACCTCCCACGTGGTCTGAACTTCTGCCATTAACCAGATGCTTCTATGGGTCAACATGTTCCGCTAAGAGAATGACAAGATGGGGGGCCGGAGAGGACACCTTGGGGTTGCTTTCTTCCCAAGTCCTGTTGGGGGGCAGTGGGTGGGGGTCCTCTCAGACGCCCCCTGGCCTGGGCCCTCGTGGCAGAAGGCAGCGAATGTCCCACCAGAGGGACCTGGAATGGAACGAGTTCGACGAGGGCAGCCCAGCCCTGCACAGGGGCTGGAGTGGGGAGGAGCCCCGCAGACAGAGCCTGCATCTTGGAGCCAAGCCTGACCCCCTGGCTTTGCCCGCTCCCGTCCCTGAAGCAGGTTTTGGGAGACACCTGCAAGGCAAGGGCAGGTGGGCAGCCTTCAGGCCCACCCTGCACCCCAGGGTCTGCGGCTGGCTCCTGTAGACACGGCCCAGTCCAGCCCACGCCCCGAGTCTCGGGCCTCCAACAAGACGCAGGAGGGACCATCCGCTCCCGTCAGCGTGCCCTGTCCTGGGCCCGGCTCCATTCCCCTCACGCCGGAGCCCACGACTACTTGGCTACCGAGAAAACACCAACACCCCCACGCTCTGCCTTCTGCCTCCTCCCTTAGCTCTGCTTTCAGGTCTGCAAAGGAACCACACCAGCCCAGACCCTGGCCCAGTGAGCGTTTACGCCTCCTTCAAACGAGACTCCGTCAAAACCAGATGCTTCTCTAAATTGACGTTTCCATTAAGAGAATGAAGAGTCCAGCCACAACGCAGGGAAGACATTCCCAGATCAGAATCCAGCAAGGCCTAGAACGCCAGGTACAGAGAGCTCGAGTTACGTGGAGAAGGCGCCCAGCCCAGCACACACACGGGGCAAAGTCTGACTGGAGAAGTCACAAGAGTAAATCTGAGTGTCCGACAGAGGCTGAGGTGCTCAGTGATCAGACACGTCTTAAAACCGCAGTGAGTGCTGGCTTCGGCAGCACACATACTAAAACTGGAATGAAGCAGAGAAGACTAGCATGGCCCCTGCACAAGGATGACATGCAAATTTGTGAAGTGTTCCATATTTTGGCTGGGCGTGGTAGCTCACGCCTGTAATCCTAGCACTCTGGGAGGTGGAGGCGGGAGAATCGTTTGAGCCTGACAGGAGTTTGAGATCAGCCTGAGCAAGAGCGAGACCCCGTCTCTACTAAAAAATACAAAGAAATTAGCTGGACAACTAAAAATACATAGAAAAAATTAGCCGGGCATGGTGGCGCATGCCTGAGTCCCAGCTACTCGGGAGGCTGAGGCAGGAGGATCGCTTGAGCCCAGGAGTGTGAGGTTGCTGTGAGCTAGGCTGATGTCACCGCACTCTAGCCTGGGCAACAGAGTGAGACTCTGTCTCAAAAATAAATAGATACATAGATAAATATAAATAAATAAATAAAACCACAATGGGCGTTTCCCCAAGACTGGTGGGAACTGAGTGTGCCGGCCCACACTGCCCGGCGTGTAACTGTTTGCCAGCTGGGACCTGCATCAGCGTAGCTGCCTGTCGCTGTATAACAAGTCGCACACTAAGCAGCCTTGACCAACACACACTGATCTCTCGGCTCCTGCGGGGCGAGAGTCCACGCTTGACCAACGCACACTGATCTCTCGGCTCCTTGGGGCGGGAGTCCACGCTTGACCAACACACACTGATCTCTCGGCTCCTGCGGGGCGGGAGTCCACGCTTGACCAACACACACTGATCTCTCGGCTCCTTGGGGCGGGAGTCCACGCTTGACCAACGCACACTGATCTCTCGGCTCCTGCGGGGCGGGAGTCCACGCTTGACCAACGCACACTGATCTCTCGGCTCCT